>SJYQ01005260.1:355645-384342 GCA_006410935.1 Redunca redunca
GGTGTCCTATGTTCGAGCTTTTCGTGTGGTTAGCTATCCCCCAGTCTGGTTTACTAGCCCAAGTTAGTTCGTTCTGGTTACTTGCCGGGCTTTCCTACCCGATTCTTACAAAGCTGTGCAGCCTGCGCCTCGCGCACGTGTCCCTGCCCCACCCCCACTTGCTAGTGGCGGGTGCAGGTTTATGTGCTGCTTTTCTGCTGGGGAAGTCACTGTTGGGCTTGTAATCTGTCGGTTTTAATTATTCATTTAAGTATCGTTCCTGTTATGATGCCCTCTGTGCTTCCAGGGCTCGCCACAGACTTGACAGGGAGAGTGTTTCCTGGTGTTTGGAAACCTCTCTTCTTAAAGTTCCTTTCCTGGGTCGGCCTTCCCTATCCGGGACGGAGCTCCCTCCCCACCTCCTTTGTCTCTTTTTTCGTCTTTTATATTTTTTCCCTACCTGTTTTTGAAGGCAGTGATCTGCTTTTCTGGGTGCTTGATGTCCTCTGCCAGCATTCAGAAGTTGTTTTGTGGAGTTTGCTCGGCGTTGAAATGTTTTTTTGAGGAATTTGTGAGGGAGAAAGTAATCTCTTCGTCCTAATCCTCCGCCATCTTCCCAGAATTCCTCCAGGATATCTTTTATTCTGACCATTCCCTTTGCTTTGCCTCTTTGTAGCCACGCACACCCCCCTAGCCAGTTCTTACTCAAGAGTATGAAATTGGCGGTTTCTAAGCCTGTGTGCATCTGTGCTAAGTCACTTTAGTCATGTCGGACTCTGACCTCAGGGACTGTGGCCCTCCAGGCTCCTCTGTCGCTGGGATTTTCCAGGCGAGAATACTGGAGTGGGTTGCCGTGCCCTCCTTCAGGGCATCTTCCCGACCCAGGGATGGAAACCACATCTCTTATGTCTCCTGCACTGGCAGGTGGTTTTTATTTTTTACCACTAGCACCACCTGGGAAACCCCTTTTCTAATCATAGGAAATGTCTAATTTATTTTAAAGAAACAGTAAGACTAAACCATATTTATGTCATATATAAGTTCTGAAAATGTAAAAGAAGATTCAAGTTTTAATAAGTTTTTAGAAAAAAATGTTGGTGTGGACCATTTTAAAAGTCTTTATTTAATTTGTTACAATCTTGCTTCTGTTGTTTTTATGTTCTGGTTTTTCAGTGGGTCGTGAGGCATATGGGATCTTAGCTTCCTGACCACGGATTGAAAAAACATCTCCTGCATTAGAAGGTGAAGTCTTAACCACTGGACCATCAGGGGAGTCCCCAAAATGCATATTTTCAAAAATCACAAATCCCAATCTCCTGGGCTAGGGTGGAGAACAGTGTAACTTGAACAGGTTGTGCAAAAGTCTAATCACATGTGGTTATTTGCATGTTATGTTCCTGCAAGATCATTTAGAAGATTATCACTCAAGTAGACTGAATAATTTGTTGAATACTAAAATACTTAAAAAAAACCCAGCACTCCTTCAAAAAAAGTATAATCTATTTTTTAACATGTAAGAAATTCAGAAGATAGTTTCTTTCTCATGTCCAGAATAGTATGAAGAGATAAGTGTTTCATTTCTTATCCATGAATTTAATTCCTGAACTCAGATCATAGGTAAATAGAGCACGTTGTTTCCTCCTATAAGCTCCATCTATTTTAGCAAGATTTGTCTTGGCTGGGCTCTCTCTAACAATGCTTTTATAGCCAGCAGCTTGCTTCCTACCTTGCCTGCAGCCATTATTCAAAAGTGTGTGGAGCTGCTTTTGCACCCAGACAAATATTTAAAATAGTCAAACAATGAACCTTCAACACCTGAAGAGAAATATATGTTCATATTGCTTCCCAAATGTAATCTTAATAAACACTGTTTAAGATTTAGCCAAGTACCATAATCTCCACTTTAGCTCTGTGATGTCCCTTGGGTCCTAAATTTGTTCTGAAGCCAGTGATATATGGTAAGATAGGGTAGGGGCCTCCCACTTAAAATTAAACTTTTATTCAGTCTTACTCTCTGTAGATCAGCTCGGGAGAGATCAGAAGATACCTTGCATTGACTACAGCCAGGAAGTTATATGAAAGCTATTCTTGGTGTCTAGAATTCATTTTTTATGTAGTAGTTAGAGCTCTGCTGATCTGACCTGGAAGGGCTTTCAGTACTGTTTAAGATCTCATAGACCTGAGCTAAAGACTGGAGCCAGGTAAAGGATTGCGGTACTCCTCATCTTACAGTGACAGAGCCTGGAAGCCCTGCACGGCGTGTCTGTCTGTCTCTCTGCCTTTTCTCTATTGCTTTTACAAAGTTAAAAGATAGACACTAAAAGGTTCATAATGAAAAACAGCAGCCCCTGCCTCACTCTTTTTTCCCCGCCCTACTCCACTGTCTAAAGGCTGCCATTCTCAGGGCCCGGTTGATTCTTGTGAATCACACTCAAGTCATATACCTTGATTGCTGAAACCAAATGCAAACCTTCACCTTTAGGGGTTTTGTTGTTGTGGTTTTGTTTCTTAGCTTTTCAAGTGGCCAGTGATGGTTTCAGTTGCATCCTGTCTTAATTTTAGGCTAGGTTTGTTTAACCATAGGAATTCCCATTGACTTGCAGGCCACCTGTTCCTCCCTTCCACCCTCTCCCATCTCTCACTCTTTCTCTTTCTTTCTCTCTCCCTCTGTCCCCCACCCCCTTTCTATCTCTCCCGTCCTTGCTCTCACTCTTTGTCTCTGTGTCTCTCTCTCATTAGCTTAGCATGAAACTACCCAATTATGAAGTAAGGGTTTGCATTCAAACCATAAATCGAGCTGTCACATTCTGTCTCTTTGTAACAGAAAGTACTGTTTGATTTTGAAATCCAACAGGGCACCTGCTGTTGAGGGTCCCAGTCTCTTAAATCAGTAGATAGTCACATCTGTACTGAAAGCTGAAACAGTTTCAACAGCATATCCTTAGGTTAACTGTGTTCTTTTCTGATTGCTTTTCCCCTTGTCTTTTAAATGTGTTTTAAATGTGTAAATGTGTTTTAAAAGAAACCAGGGCACCCATTTGATGTAAAGCAGGCTCTCCTTGGTGGTGCTAGTGGTAAAGAGCCTCCTGCCAATGCAGGAGAAATAAGAGACCGGGTTTGATCCCTGGGTCAGGAAGATCCCCTGGAGAAGGGCACGGCAACCCACTCCAGTGTTCTTGCCTGGAGAATCCCATGGACAAAGGAGCCTGGTGGGCTACAGTCCATGGGGTCACAAAGAGTTGGACACGACTGAAGTGACTTAAGCACACAGGCACACGCAGGCTCTTCTTGTCCCTGGTTCATCGTCATACGCCTTTGGAGAATGCCCTGGTGCTGATGGCTGAAGAATACGGGAGATTTTTCACTAAATGGGAGCAGCAGGAACACACTGGAATTTCTCTGAGGGCTGGAGATCTGGTAAATGACATTATGGCCCAGGAGTGCCTTACCAGCTACACTGTCCATTTAGGCATTCAGCATCTTCTCTTCCTGTTGAATGAGGGCAAATATTTGTACAGGAATGAGCTGGACCTACTCATCGACTACCTGGAGACCAGGAAAGGACAAGTGGAAGGTATTTGGCCCTGTCCTTTTTCTTCTCTGAGGTTAAAGTGTCTGCCTCCAATGCTGGAGACGCGGGTTTGATCCCTGGGTCGGGAAGATCCCCTGGAGAAGGAAATGGCAATCCACTCCAGTATTCTTGCCTGGAGAATCCCGTGGATGGAGAAGCTTAGTAGGTTACAGTCCACAGGGTCACAAAGAGCTGGACACGACTGAGCGACTTCACCTTACCTTACCTCACCTCACCTTACCTTTTCTTCTCTATTTAATTAATTAGTTTATTTTTTGAACTTTTTATTTTATATTGGGGTATAGCTGATTAACAATGTTGTAGTTTCAGGTCAACAGTGAAGGGACTCAGCCATATATCCACATGTATCCATTCTCCCCAAAACCTCCCTTCCATCCAGGCTGGCACATAACATTGAACAGAGTTCCGTGTGCTACACAATAGATCCTTGTTGGTTATCCATTTTAAATATAGCAGTGTGTGCATGACCATCCCAAACTCCTTAACTGTCCCTTCTCCCTGGCAACCCTAAGTTCATTTTCTAAGTCTGTGAGTCTCCCCACAAATTTCTTTTCTACGAATCTATGTATGAAAGAAAAGTAAGAACTTTTCATTCAATTAAGAGAATATACCTCTGTATTACAATGATATCTGATTCGAACGTGTTCCAGATGGGAATACATTGTTTTAATGTTTAACCTTTACAGGCTAAAATGCTTCTTCTGAAGCTACATTTTCTTTTGAACCAGAGTTTAATACATAAATGGGGTGGCCTCTTTATATAGACGGGCACATAGGAAATAGTTCCAATTCTCTGTTTATTTTTTTTGCTTCTAAGTTTGTTAATTGAGACATTTTGAAGAGTGCCTTGAAGTGTATGGTGAATGTGAAGAAGCAGTTTCTCATCGATTTTAAAAGCACTTCAGCTATAAGCCGAGTCCTTGAAGCACTGACTTTTCAGATTGCTTGTTTTGAGTTAAGTAGGTGAGAAGAAAATAATACTCACTTGTCCCTTATAGGGAAAAGTAGCTAAAGTTACAGGACCATGTTAAAAAAGCTTTAAACAAATTGCTATTCTTATTTTTATTTTATTCATATTTTCATTATTCATATTCAATTATATATTATATTATTNTTTTATTCATATTTTCATTATTCATATTCAAAGAATATATTATATTATTCTTTTATTCATATTTTAAATGCAGAATGTGCTTTATTGAACTCACTTCCTTAGAATGGGGAGGGAACTCATAAGCTTAAAATGTAACAGTTTTGTTTCTTTCTGAGCAATTTGTCTTTATTTTACTTGAGATCTGACCCTTAACTTTTATTAGTTTCAGCTGAACAATGTGATGATTCAATAGTACTGTGTGGCGCTCATCTCAGCAAGTCCAGCTAACATCCTGCATTTTGATCGTAGAAACTCTGAAGTCCGAAGATGTGGAGGTCTTCCTAGAGTCGCCTGAGCTGTTCCCTGTGCAGCTCCCTGGCCTCTGCAGCAGGTGTCTGCCCTCCATTTGTTTTCTTCATTTTTCCAGGCTTTGAGATGCCAAATCCTTTGCCTGGCAGTGATCATCCCTCATTTCAAGGCAAATCACTCCTCATTTCCTCATACCCCCATCATGGGCAACCTGCCTCCACTCCTTCCGACCCCTGGAAAGAGATGATTCCCAGGCCCTCCTGGCCTGGTCACTGCCAAGTCCCCTTTCCTGGGTGAGAGGCTGGGAGGTCTCCTTCTGCTGCAGGCCAGCGCTTCCCTGCAGGGCTTCAGTGGAGCGGTAGCTTTCTTGCTTCCATGAGAATTTTCCTGAGGAAGTAGGGCAGCTTAGAGGAATTGCAGTGTTTGCTGTCATAGTTTTAATGAATATTACATCTTCAGAAGACCACAGGAGACTCTTTGTAGCTCACTGGGTGCTATTTCTCTTGAGAGAGTTGCCTTAAGTTTTAATACAGGTAAGACTTTTAGAGAAGATCTTTGACCAAGGTTTGTAGCCACAGTTGGAGTGGGTTCATCAGGCATCTTCCCCTTTATGTTTTGGGTTTTGTCTTCTGCAGGATTGGTCAACGCCAAGGCTCAGCAGGTAAAGAATCTACCTGCCAATGCAGGAGACACAGGAGATGTGGGTTCAATCCCTGGGTTGGGACGATCCTCTGGAGGAGGAAATGGCAACCTATTCCATTCTCCATTCCTGGAGAATCCCATGGACAGAGGAGCCTGACAGGCTACATTCCATGGGGTCTCAAAGAGTCAGACACAACCGAGCGACTGAACACAAAAGTTCTGTTTCCCCTCCCTCGATTCTGGCAGCCCCTCCAAGAGGCCTCCTCCTTTGGGATGCCCCCCTCCCCAGCCTTCCAAGTGACCATTACCTGGGGAGAAACCATGCCTTTTAGCGCTATGCCAGGTGAGCAGCCAGGTGAGCCGTGAGTGGCATTCCAGGCCCATGCTGAAAGCAGAACTTTCGGTGATGGGAGGTGTGTTCTGTAGCTGCATTGTCCAACACGGTAGCCATTGCCACATGCGACTACCTAGCACTTGAAATGGGGACAGTGTGACTGACTTATTGAAAATTTAATCTTATTTAATTTTAATTAATTTAAATGACCATACTATAGTAATTGCATGATAGTCATATGTGGCTGGTTGCTACTGTGTAATGGTCAGCACAGTTCTGGGCTGTCAGAGGTACCAAGAAGATATAGAAATAGATAAGAGAGTGTGTTATATTTTTACCAAGTAAAAATCTATTATTTCTTAGTCTTTTTCTTCCTCCCCTTTTAAAAAGCTGCAAATGTACTTAAAATGGGAAATACTTTATCTCTACCATGAATGGATATCATAGTCAATTGCTATAAAATAGAAGATAATCATAATGATTCTTAAAGAGATGGGAATACCAGACCACCTTACTTGCCTCCGGAGAAATCTGCATGCAGATCAAGAAGTAGCAGTTAGAACCAGACATGTAACAACAGACTGGTTCAAAATTGGGAAAGGAGCGCATCAAGGCTGTATATTGTCACCCTGCTTACTTAACTTATATGCAGAGCTCATCATGCAAAATGTTGGGCTGATGAAGCACAAGCTGGAATCAAGATTGCTGGGAGAAATATTAATAACCTCAGATATGCAGATGACACCACCCTTATGGCAGAAAGTGAAGAGGAACTAAAGAGCCTCTTGATGAAGGTGAAAGAGGAGAGTGAAAAAGCTGGCTTAAAACTCAACATTCAAAAAACGAAGATTATAACATCTGGTCCTATCACTTCATGGCAAATAGATGGAGAATGAATGGAAACAGTGACAGACTTTATTTTCTTGGGCTCCAAAATCACTGCAGATGGTGACTGCAGCCATGAAATTAAAAGACACTTGCTCCTTGGAAGAAAAGCTATGACCAATCTAGACAACATATTAAAAAGCAGAGACATTACTTTACCTACAAAGTTCCATACAGTCAAAGCTATGGTTTTTCCAGTAGTTGTGTATGGATATGAGAGTTGGACCATAAAGAATTGATGCTTTTGAACTGTAGTGCCGGAGAAGACTCTTGAGAGTCCCTGAACAGCAAGGAGTTCAAACCAGTCAATCCTAAAGGAAATCAACCTTGAATATTCATTGGAAGGGCTGATGATGCTGAAGCTGAAGCTCTAATACTTTGGCCACCTGATGCAAAGAGCTGACTCACTGGAAAAGACCCTTATGCTGGGAAAGATTGAAGGCAAAAGGGGAAGGGGATGACAGAGGACAAGATGGTTGGATGGCATCACTGACTCAATGGACATGAACTTGGGCAAACTCCAGGAGCTGGTGGAGGACAGGGAAGCCTGGTATGCTACAGTCTATGGGTTCACAAAGAGTTGGACATGACTGAGCAACTGAACAACAACAACAAATCACAATGAAAAAGAACACAAAACAGTGTCACTAAATTTCTGCTAGGTACTACCATTAATGTGGGTCCCAGGTAAAGCCCCAGGGGCCCAATGGAAAGACTGACCTTGGAGGAAATCAAATACCTGGGTGCCCGGGCCAAGGTGGGTGGGAATCTCCTGTTAGAGGGGGACCTTCAGGTGAAAAGTGTTTATGATTCAGTGAGGTGGGCTAGGTGTTTACTGGTCCTCCTTTACAAAATGAGGGCTGTCACCAGGATTCAATGAGATAATATGACTGAAAATATTTTAAGCTGTTAAGAACTGCACGGACATCTGCTGATGTTGCAACTTGGTTAATCCAATCTGTCCTGCAAAGGTGGGTGTGACTCCACGATTCTGGTCAAGTGGAGTGTGTGTGTGTGTGTGTGTGTGTGTGTCTGTGTGCTCAGTCGTGTCTGACTCTGCAACCCCATGTAGCCCACCAAGCTCCTCTGTCCATGGGATTTCCCAGGCAAGAATACTGGAGTGGGTTGCCATTTCCTCCTCCAGGGGATCTTCCTGACTCAGGAATCGAACCTGTGTCTTCTGTGTCTCCTTCATTGGCAGGCGGAATCTTTACCACTAAGTCCCAACCCCCTTTCCAAAAAACAAACAAAAACATATTTTTATTTTGGAGTAATTTTAGATTTAATGAAAATTTGCAAAGGTAGTACAGGTAGTTCCCTTTATCCAACTTCCCCTTAACGTCTTATAGAACCATGCACATTTACTAGGAAATTGCCATTAGTATAATAATATTAACTATATTACATATTTTATTCATATTTAACCAGTTTTTCTACTAATGTATTTTTTTGTTTCAGGAACTTGTTCTGGCTACCTCATTGCATTGAGGCCCCTTTTAATTTTATTATGCTCCAATTTTTTATTATGAAATATTTTATTATGTACAAAATTGTGAATGAATAGTATAATGGACACCCATGTATTCTATAACTAGATTCAATAATTGTTAGCATTCTTCCATTTTAAAAACTTATATATATGCTCTATAAATAAAACTTTTCCTCAACCATAAAAATATTAATAAGATGTCAAGTTCATGATATCCCATCTTTAAATACTTCAACATGCATCTCCTAAGAATATAGACATTCTCTTGTATAATTATGATACTGCTATCACACCTTAAAAATTAGCACCAACTCTACAATCTATAATATCTGGTTGTCATATTTGAATTTCCAGTTGTCCTAAGAATGCTTTTGCTTTGTATTTCTTGTGGCTCCTATGTTGGGTTCATTTACATTTATAAATGTTTTCCTTCTTTCTGAATTGATCCCATTATCATTATGCAATGCTCTTCTTTGTCTTTTATTATAATCTTTATTTTAAAGTTTATTTTGTGTGATATGAATATAATTACTCCAACTTTTTTGTCCCAGGGATCCATTTATGGCCCTTAAAAAAAAAATCAGGATTTAATTAAGGTTTATCCATTGCATTTGGTTTTTATGTGTCTTTAGTTTCTTTTCATCTAAAGCAGTCTTTTTAACCTCCTTTTTTTCCCCCACTAGTGATACTAAATTTGAGTCTAAGACAGCTATCTCATAGACCATCCTATATTGTAGATTTGTCTGTTTTCTCATGGTGTCACTTACCTGTTCTTCTGTTCCCTGTATTTTCTGTATGCCAGAAGTTCGGTCTAGAGGCTTGATTAGATTCAGGTTCTGCAATTTTGGAAAGGATGTTTCATAGGTGGTGGGGTTTCATATTGCAATATATCAGAAGGTACATTCATTGTTTATCTGTCTAGGGAATGTATTAGTGAAGACTACAAAGAGTTTTTTGTCAATGTCAAAGACTTTTTTGTCAGTGTGTTAGTTTCCTGCTAAGTCGCTTCAGTCGTGTCCGGCTCTGTGTGACCCCATAGACGGCAGCCCACGAGGCTTCCCTGTCCCTGGGATTCTCCAGGCAAGAACACTGGAGTGGGTTGCCATTTCCTTCTCCAATGCATGAAAGTGAAAAGTGAAAGTGAAGATGTTCAGTCATGTCCGACTCTTCATGACCCCATGGACTGCAGCCTACCAGGCTCCTCCATCCATGGGATTTTCCAGGCAAGAGTACTGGAGTGAGGTGCCATTGCCTTCTCCAGTTAGTTTCCTAGGCTTGCCATAAAAAAGCAGCACAAATTGGATGACTTAAAACAAAAGAAATCATCACACAATTTGGGAGGCCAGAAGTCTGATATCAGGCTTCACAGGGCTGTGCTTCCTCTGAAACATGGAGGAGAGAGTCCTTCCTTGATTCTTCTGGCTTCTGGCCTTTGCCAGCATCCTTGAGGTTCCATCATTCCTGTCTCTGCCTCCGTCATCACATGACATTCTTTCCCTTGTTTCTTCATGACACCTATCACCTCTGTATGTGTATCCTTCTGAAACTTTAAAAAAAAAACTATTTCCCTTTGTCTCAAGGTATCTCCCTAGACTGGGGCTTCCCAGGTGACTCAGTAAGAAAGAATCCATATGCCAGTGCAGGAGACACAGATTCTATCCCTGAGTCAGGAAGATCCCCTGGAGAAGGAAATGGCAACTCACTCCAGTATTCTTGCCAGGAGATTCCCATGGACAGAGGAGCCAGGCGGGCTGCAGTCTGTGGGGTCGCACAGAGTTGGACACAACTGAGCATGCATTCGAGCACGAGTGCATGTCCACTTCTCCCTAAATTGGATGACCTGGTAGGTCTTTTCCTGCACACTGTGAAGCCTGACATCTGACAGTGAGCTCTTCGGTTTTCTCTATTACCGTGAAGTCTCCCATCCTACCAAACGGATACATGAAGTGAGGTAGGCCACATGCCAGGTTGCCGAGGGCCGGGAGGTTGAGACACTCATCCGTGTGGAACCCTGGCATCCATCCTGCGGGTGTAGCCTCAGGTGCTGGTGCTGGCTGAACATTAGTCACTGAGCCCTTCTTCTGCCTTAGAGAGACTCCCCGAGGGCGCTGGAGCCTCCCCTGCACATAAATATACATAAACTTTCTCGAGATGCTCGGGGTTGTTGAATGAATCACTAGCATCTACAGGGGAAAGACTTTTTATTTTCTTATAGTTATCTAAATAATTTAGTAGAAGAAGATTAGAACAGTAACTTGTGTTAAGGTTTTGAAGACAGTTTGTATATTTTTTAAAAGCGTGGATTTTTCTGGTATTGGCTTATTTCCTCTTTTTAAAAAATTAGTCTTTTTAAAAGCAGATGATAGATATACATGGTACAAAATTCAAGAGAAAAGGTAAACAGTAAAAAGTAGTTCTCCCATTTCTATTTCTTAGTTTAACAGTTTCTTGTTTCTTTATTCATACGCAAGTGTATATAAATTTACATACAAGTGGTAACATGCTGTAAATGCTATTCTAGTTCTCTAATATTTTTTCCATTATGTCTTAGAAGTGATTGTATCTTGATTGGGTATATTACTACCTGTTTTTAACAATTGCAGATTATTCTGGAGTTTTACTGTTTAGTCCCATTCGACTCTTGCGAGCCCATGGACTACAGCCCTCCAGACTCCTCTGTCCATGGGATTTCCCAGGCAAGAATACTAGAGTGGGTTGCCATTTCCTTCTCCAGGAGATCTTTCCTCCCCAGGATCGAACCTGAATCTCTTGTGTCCTGCTTTGGCAGGAGGATTCTTTATACCACTGAGTCACCTGGGAAGCCCATTCTGGAGTATGCTGCTGCTGCTGCTAAGTCACTTCAGTCGTGTCTGACGCTATGCGACCCCATAGACGGCAGCCCACCAGGCTCCCCCTTCCCTGGGATTCTCCAGGCAAGAATAGATGTGTATTAATTTATTTCATCAGATCTTATTGATAGACATTTTAGGTCATTTCTAATCTTTTGCTGCTTAAGCAAAATAGAATTTATTTTTTTGTAAGTTGGTTTGCTCTTATGTTATAGAGTAACTCATTTTAGAAGCTAATTTCAAATATTACTACTTGTTACTTAATAAGAAATGACAAGGACTTCCCTGGCAGGTCAGTGGTAAGGCTCTGTACTCCCCATGCAGGGGGCACAGGCTGGACCCCTGGTCAGGGAACCAAGGTCCCATATGCTGAGTGGCACCACCAAACCTCCCTCCACACCCCCCACTCCCACCACCCTCACCCCCCAANCCAAAATAAGAAATAACAAAAGTGTTTTTGCTATCAGGAATGTAAAGAAAACTTACACTGCAAACTTTACGAATGGAAGTATTTTACACACTCATGTTGGTCTTTAGATCATAAATTAGCATGATAGGCTAGCGTTTGGAAAGGAGGTTCAATCAGGTATGCTTTCTGGCATGTAGTAGGACATTTAATATCTTAAAATAGGCACTGATTTATACTACATGGATTTTAGATAAAGAAGAAGTTTGCTAGATTAAACTTTCTAATACTTTTTTTTTCTGTAGTTTGCTAAATATATTTTTATTTTCCAGGTTAGCCTGTGATTTTTTTCCATATCCCTTGGGTACAAAGCTGATCTGTCTGAGCTGCTATGTGAGCCTAAACAAGAAGCTGGCTGGAGTCTGTGTCTAGAGCATTCAGGATCCATCATTACGAGGGTATACTTGTTTCCTGTTGCTGTGTAACAAATGGCCACAAACTTAGCAGCTGGAAACAACCAGCTTATAAATAAGTAAATAAATAAAACACATTAATTTTGTCACAGTGTCTGTGGTTTCAGGAGTCTGGGTACAGTTTAGCTGGGTCCTCAGTGTCACTAACCTGAAAAGCAATGTGTGGGTAGGGGCTGGGGTTTCATTTGAGGCTCAGATTGCTCTTTCTAGCTTGCTGGTTGTTGGTCAATTAATTTTTGTGTGGCTCTGTGACTGAGGGCCCCATTTGCACACTAGTTATCAGTGGGAGACGCCTCTCAGCTCCTGGGGGCCATCCTCATGTCCTTGTCATGCAGACCCTCTCTTCTTGTAATGTGAGTGTCTTTGTTCTTCCAGGCTGTGAGAGCCTGATGCTTTGTCTTTTAAAGGCTTTCCTGGTTAGAGCTAGTCAAAGCTATGGTCTTTCCAGTAGTCATGTATTGATGTGAAAACTGGACTCTAAAGAAAGCTGAATACTGAAGAATTAATGCTATTGAACTGTGGTGTTGGAGAAGACTCTTGAGAGTCCCTTGCACTGCAAGGAGATCCAACCAGTCCATCCTCAAGGAAATCAGTCCTGAATATTCACTGGAAGGACTGATGCTGAAGCTACAACTCCAATACTTTGGCCACCTGATGCAAAGAACTGACTCATTTGAAAAGACCCTGATGCTGGGAAAGATTGAACATGGGAGGAGAAAGGGATGACAGAGGATGAGATGGTTGGATGGCATCACCAACACGATGGACATGAGTTTGAGTAAGCTCTGGGAGTTGCAAAGAAATGGACGTGACTGAGCGACTAAACCGAATTGGTTAGGTCAGGCCTACCTGTCTAGGATAATTTCCCTTTTGATGAATTTAAAGTGATCTCCCTTTAATATTTTTTTAAGCTAACACTTTTTTTTCCCTCAAAATCTGGCTGTGCCAGGTCTTAGCTGCAGCATGCAGGATCTTTGGTGAGGCCTGCAGAATCTGGTTCTTTGAGCAGGGATGGGACCTGAGCCTCCTGCATTGGGAGCATGGAGCCTTAACAGCTGGACCACCAGGGAAGACCTTCCCTTTAATATTAATTGGTCTCACCCTCATTCAAAGAGAGGTGATTATGGAAAGCATGTGCACCAGAGGGCAGGAATCTTGGTGGTCATGTTAGATTTCTGCCTACCTCGGTGGGTGGTTATGAGCACTGCTGTCACAGGGGACCTGAGCTAGAACTGTTATAAACTTTTTTCTCTGTGAAGGAGTAGTAGTTAGGCAATAATTAATCTACCTTTTTATGGGAGACAGCTCTTAAATTACAGTGGACAAGTGGGCAGTTCTGCCTATCTCCACCTTAGTAGCCAGTTGCTTCCATGTTATTCAAAAACATAGACTTTTCAGAAGGGATCTCTCCTATTCAAGGGTTTTCTGTTTCTCTCCTTCAACCCTAAAATGTCATGCTCTTTTCTTTTAACCAAATACCTCTTAGACAGGAAGTATTTATCATTCAAGATCTAGCCAGAGGAAAGCAAGAAACCTTCCAAAGTAGTTGAGGAGATGGCTTTTCTGTACTGAAAAAAGGTGTGTATGTTAGAACCATCACTGGAGTGTCATCACCCCAAACCTCACCCTGATTTCTGCATTCAGAGGAGGGACGGCTTCTCCTACTTAGAACCCTGTCCCAGGGGAGTTGTTCAGTTGCTCAGTGGTGTCTGAGTCTTTGCAGCCCCATGGACTGCAGCAAGCCAGGCCTCCCTGCCTTTTACTGTCTCCCTGAGTTTGCTCAGACTCGTGTCCATTGAGTCGGTGATGCCATCCAACCATCTCACCCTCTGTTGTCCCCTTCTCCTCCTGCCTTCAATCTTTCCCAGCATCAGGGTCTTTTCCAATGAGTTGGCTCTTCGAATCAGGTGGCCAAAATCCCAGGGGAGGACTGGTGACAGACCAAGGTGAACTGTGACTTCCGTGGGTCTCTGAAGGTTTTGCAGCTGGGCGCCCGGTAGAATGCACTGTACTACTTTGTGAATGCTGGCAGGACAGGAGGGGAGACTGACTTCCTTCTGCCTTGTTAACGTACAGCCGTTCTCCATGTACAGACTCCCGAGTCTGCTCCCTTCTCTGAAGAGATGGGAAAGCTCTGGCTTCTATCATAGGAAACCCTTAGATTGATCCATCAGTCAGTCCACTGGGCAGCTCAGGAGGTGGAATAAGCCCGCCGTGGAATCAGGACCACTTGAGTGTTTCCAGAATGATCTTGGGCAAGTTGCATCAGCTCTCAGTTCAATATCCTCTTCTTGCAAATCAGCTTAACCCCACGGTGTTCCTGTGTGGTTAGGAGGAGTTGATAACGGCATGAGAAAGAACTTTGGACACTTAACACAGGATTGTATTCTATCACTTTTTAAATTAATTTTTTAAAAGATTTTTTTGATGTGGACCCTTTTAAAGTATTTAAGTTGTTATATTATTGCTTCTGTTGTTTATGTTCTGGCTTTTTGGCCACAAATTATGCAGGATCTTAGCTCTCCAACCAGTGATCAAACCTATACCCCCTGCATTGGAAGGCAAGGTCAACCACTGGACCACCAGGGAAGTCCCATCCATCATGTCAAAGATGTGTATTATTTCTCACTAGTCTCTCCGAAGTCATGACGTGTGTAACAGAAGGCATCTCACTGCAATAATTAGCGTTTTATTTCATATTATAATAAATACCGATCAGTCTCACAAACCATGGTGGTGGTCATTATTAGCACAGTGAATTACTGTGAATTACAGGTCAGGAATTGACAGGAGAAACTTGGATCTCTGCAAAGATTCTCCTTTGGAGTGAGAGTTGGGAATGAAGCTCACATCTCTCCACATCTTGTCTACCCCTCCTGACTGGGTGTTCGCATCCCTCTTTTCTTGCTGTGAAAGTCTGTTCATCCTCCCCGCACCCAGAGCAGCAGTTTCTGTCTGCCAAAGCTGTGGTCACTTAGCTTCATACTGTCTTTGGCCACAACTCGGGTTGGAATGTTGGTGTTAGTAAAAAGAACAGCAGCATCCTTTCTCCACACCCCCTGCATACTGTGAACAGCAAGCCTTCTGCGAAACTCCTTTCTTACAGCTCTTCCCTCTCTGCAGTCACCTGGGGCAGGAGTCCCTGTGGGCTGTACTTCTGTCTTTTTCTTGGCTGGAAGGTATGGACATCGAAAGCCTTTTGGCCTGTGATGGGTTCACACTCCCCTGTGGCTTGTCTCTGGGAGTCATTCTTCATGGCTCACTCTTGTCCTTTGACACTGGTTTCCCCAGCATGGTGTGTGCACCATTGTTGTTTGAGGGGCATGAGGACACATTTTTTTTTAATGTTCTTTTAGAATTTGCTTTTTTTAAAAAAAAAATTTGCATATGGAAACATGAAAGACCTTGAATAACCAAAGCAATCTTGAGAAAGAATGGAGCTGGAGGAATCAACCTTCCTGACTTCAGACTATACTACAAAGCTACAGTCATCAATATAGTATAGTACTGGCACAAAAGCAGAAATACAGACCAATGGAACAAGATAGAAGGCCCAGAGATAAGCCCACATACCTACTAGCACCTTATCTTCAACAAAGGAGGCAAGAATATACAATGGGGCAACCATAGTCTCTTCAATAAGTGGTGCTGGGGAAACTGGACAACTATGTATAAAAGAATGAAATTAGAACACTTCCCAAAGCCATACACACAAAAGCTTTGTATTGGAGTATAGTTGATTTGCAATGTTGTGATAGTTTCAGGCGTACATCAAAGTGAACCAGCTGTACATATACATATGTCCAGTCTTTTCTGTATTGTTTTCCCATATAGGCCATTACAGAGTATTGAGTAGAGTTATACGTAGGTCCTTATTATTAATAGTTATCTATTTAACATATAACAGTATGTCTTTGTCAATCCCACTCTCCTAATTTATCTCTCCCCCCTCACCCTGTGGTGGTAGCCATAATTTTGTTTTCTATACCTGTAACTCTATTTCTGTTTTGTAGAAAAGTTCATTTGTACCCTTTTTTTAGATTCCACATGTAATCGATATCATGAGATATTTATCTCTCTCTGACTTACATCACTCAGTATGACAATTTCTAGGTCCATCCATGTTGCTGCAAATGGCATTATTTCATTCTACTTGATGGCCAATTAATATTCCATTTTTCGAGTGTGTGCGTGTGTGTGTGTGTGTATCACATCTTTATCCATTCTGCTATTGATGGACATTTATAATAGTTCATCTGGCAGAAGACATTTACTGAGCAACTCCCCCAAGCTTGCCAGGGTTGCATGTCCACATGCAGTGATGTTCTAGGTATATCTTTTATAACAGCTCTTGTTTGAAAAATTACAACCTACAGAAGAATAAGATTACAGTAAATTCCCATATAACTTTCATGCACATTCATCCATCAGTGGCATTCTGCCTCATTTGCTTTATGTCTCTCTCACTCTGTGTATAATTAATATATACCTCTGTATATGTCTGAATTCATTTGTTTAAAAAAAAATCTAGGCATTTGAGAGTAAGCTGCAGTGAGTGCCTTTCACACCTAGATATCTAGCACTCACCACCCAAGGATGAGGATTTTAGAGCTTCCCTGGTGTCTCAGTGGTAAAGAATCCACCTGCCAGTGCAGGAGCATGGGTTTGACCGCTGGTCCAGGAAGATCCCACACGCTGTGGAGCAGCTAAGCCCCCGAGCTGCAACTACTGAAGCCCGTGCTCTGTAGCAAGAGAAGCCATTGCAATGAGGAGCCAGCTCACTGCAAGGATGAGTAGCCCTCACTCTCCACAGCTAGAGAAAAAGCCTGCACAGTAACAAAGACACAGCATAACCAAAAATTAAGAGTTATTTTTTTTTAAAAAAGGAATAAGGACATTATTCTGTTAATCAGAGTGAAATTGTCAAAATTAGGAAATTTGATATGGATACCATACTATTACCTGTGTATACATACGTACAGTTGTCCCAGTATCATCCTTAGACAACTTTCCCCCACTCTGATTCTGGGTCATACAATGCACTCGCTTATCATGTCTCTTTGGTTTCCTTTCCTTTTAAAGAGTATAGGTCTCTTGTTTTGTAGAAAATCCTTCAGTCTATGCTTAGTTTTCCAGGTACTTTCCTTTTCTAGTGAGTGACACTGGTTTTCCACTTGTGGTCATGTAAAGTTTCCCTTTAAAATAAATTTCTTTAAAATTAACAAGGGAGTCAATTTAAAGAAAAACAGGAAGTAAATAACAGTACAAGAGATACAAGGAACTGACAAAAGTGGTGACAGTCATATATCAGTGACTGAGATCTGGAAAATTTGTACAGGGTCCACGATGTTGCTATCTCTTGGACCCTGGTGGTGGAAGAGAGCAGGGAAGCCTGTAGCCCTGCTCAGGCCCTGGGTTAGTGAGCTGGCGGTGCTTGTGCCAGCCCCGGGGGGGGGTCTCTGTTCCCACCACTGGCAGCCCCTTGCCGTGCCAGGCAGGACTCATCCCTTTGATTTCCACCACAACCCATGGGTGGTACGTTCCTGTTTGCTCCTCTTGCTTTAAAGCCTTAAGTTCCATCTTCCCTTGAAGTCTTTCTTGTGCGGTTTAGTCACCTGGACTACATCTGCCCTTAATAGAATCCTACTTTTTCTGATGGACTTTTAAAGTTGTGTTCATATTTATTGATTTATTTGGCTACAGTATGTGGGGTCTTTGTTCCCTGACCAGGGATTGAACCCGGGCCCCCTGCAGTGAAAGTGTGGCGTTTCAACCACTGAAATGCCAGGGAATTCCATATTTTTATTGATTTCTTCACTTGTGCATGTGTGTATTGAGGTATGATTGACTTATACGAGAAAAAGCTGTTTTGTGTTAAGAAACCAAAGAGAAATAAAGAGTATTCCTAATATCTCCTTGCTCTTTCCTGATTTATTTTTTAAATTAGAGGTAAATAATATTTTTGTTGTAATTCAGTGAAATAATATTGAACAAAGTGAAAATAAGGAAAAAGTCCAGCTGGATGGCAAAAGTAGCCTTTGGAGAGACATGTATATTTTATAATGGGTTCTGATGAAAAAATATGCAAAAGAAAAAAATAATGTATATGATTTAATGAGTTTGAAGATAAGTATACACCCATGAAACCATCACCATACATAATACTCTGAACTTATTCATTAACTCTAGAAGTTTCCTCCTTCCCTCTTTTTCCCCTTTTGATGTGAGCATGAAACATAAGATCTACCCTTTTAAACTTTTTAAAGTAAGTATACGATACAGTGTCAGGTATAGGCACTACGCTGTGCAGATCTTCAGGAATTCTTCACCCTGCATAAATGAAATGATGTACCTTTTGACCAACATCTATCTCCCTGATCCCCCACATCCCATAGCCCCTGGTAACCACCGTTCTGCTTTCTACTTCCACAAATATGACTGTTTTAGATTTCCCATATAAGTATATTCTTATGTATTTGACTTATTTTACTTAGCAAGTTCATGCACGTGGTAGCAAATGGCAAGATTTCCTGCTTTTCAAAGGGAAAGAAATGTGTGTGTATATATACGTGTGTGCGTGTGTGTGTATATATATATATATTATACACATGTTTTCTTTGTGTATGTGTGGACTGTAGCCCACCAGGCTCCTATGTCCATGGAATTCTCCAGGCAGGAATACTAAAGTGGGAAGCCATTCCCTTCTCCAGGGGATCTTCCCAACCCAGGGACTGAACCTGGATCTCCCACATTGCAGGCAGATTCTTTACCATCTGAGCCACCAGGGAAGCCCTGTGTGTGTGTCTACTACATTTTCTTTACCCATTTGCCCACTGATGACCATTTAGGTTGTTTTTTGAATGACTTATTAATATTAAATCTATTCTTTGGTAAGACTCATCTCTTGAGTCTCCAACTAGGCTCCAAATTCTAGGAGGGTAGGGACCCACTCTCCTGAGGGTCTCTAAAGCGGGGAGGTCCTGACCTTGAGCACAGAGGATGTCCAGGAAGGGCATCTTCTCTTTCTCTTCCTTACTGCCTCTCAGGCCTGCATCACTGTTTGCCTGACCCCTGCAGCCATCCCTTCACTGGTGCCCTCAGGCCAGACCCTCCTGACTTGTGTCAGCATCATTTTCTAGAACACTTAACATCTTATATAACAGTTAGCATCATTTTCTGTAACACTGAGACCATGGAGACTGTACAAATCTAATTCAGTCACCCTTGTGCTCTCCCGCACCCCAAATACATACTTAAAACCTTCCTTTGCCTACAGGAGTGTTTTCAGATTAGGGACACAGACCCCTGGGAGTCTTTAAAATTGTATCAAGGTCACGGTGAATTCTACAAGGATATTTCGATCTTGTGTTTCAGTTTTAGTGATAACCTTTAAGACATTTAAAATGCAAGCTTACACTGGATTATCGAATCACTGCTTTTAACTGATCCTGTTGCATGAATCCAGGGCCTGCATTTCTGGTTAGTCTCCTTTGGTGACAGAACACCCAAAGTGACAGGGTTTTAACTGTGCTTGCAGTGTGTCTCTCATACCCCGTGTGTGATAGAGAGAGAGAGAGTTTGCCGCTTTGAGAAGCTCTGGGCCACGGACTGGGCACGTCCTCCTACATCCAGCTTCCGGGGGCCTCTGGTGTCAGGCTCACGCTCATCTCTCGAGCCTCAGGTCTTACCTCTGCCCATGTGAGTCCTGTGCTACGGCTTCCTCCCTGGTCCCCGTCCTTAGGGTACCCACTCAGATGCCGCTCAATTTCCTATCCTCCTGGAAGCCTTCTCAGACTTTGCCTGAGGTGACCTTTCCTCTCTAGTTTCTGTCCCTCAGTGACGACGTTTCTCTCATCGATGCTGCCCAGGGTCTACCTGTCAGCCTCCCTGGCACCCTCTGCCTTTTTGTGCCTGGAACCCAACAGGTGCCTAATACACACTTGTCACAGGATTTCACTTAAGCCCAGGAGCCTCTGAGCTCTCTTTTTGCAATATCTTTCATCACACGTCCTAAGGAGCTGGGAGACTTGCTGCTCTGAGTGATTGTCTGGCTTCCTGTCACATGTATACTAGATGCTCAACTAACATTTCCTGATTTCTCTGCTCAAGACTGAGATCGAGGGTAGTTTTCTTCCCTTCTGGGTAAATGTTTTATGAAAAACAAAAAAATCAAAACTGTCCATTACGATTCCCAAGAAGCATTGCAGGCATGCTATTTTGCCGTTTTCCTTAAAATCTGCCTCACTCGGCTATAGCATCAGGGTGTTTGTTGAAGTGCACTGAATAAGTTGCTTACAGACTGTTCTGAAAGTTTTCTCGAATTATTTTCTCAGTGTAGGCTACTCTTGTGCTCACTTGGCATCGTAACCTTTCCTGTGTTGTCTCTGGTTACTCTGATTCACAGTACTTTTTTTTTTTTTTCCCCAGTTTTTGGCCCTGCTGGGCCTTCTTTGCTTTTGCGAGGACTTTCTGTAGTTGCGGGGAGTGGGGCGCAGGCTTCTCATTGTGGTAGCTTTGCTTGCACAGGTGCTAGGTGACAGGAGTCTAATTGCTCCCCGACATCCAGGATATTCCCTGAGCAGAGATCGAACCCATATCTCCTGCATTGGCAGGTAGATTCTTATCCGCTGCGCCACTGGGGACGTCCTTTGACAGTACTTTTCATAGCCAAGCCCCCAAAGCCTCAGAGTCTGTCTTGCTAGCCATGCTATTTGGCTGCCAAAGGGAACCGCCCCAGCCGCCTCTGTGGCCCACTCACTCTATGATACTCATGTTCCCCGGGGCTGCTGGGCAAATGAATTGTCTTGAACTTGAACCCTCTTCTCTCTCCTGTGCTTGTTTGTGTATGATAAACTTTCTGAAGATGTTTGAAAAGTAAATGTTTGAATTGCACATCCTTATTTGATTGACCTTTTACACTCCCCGCACTGTCTGTCCGACTAACAGGGGGCTGCCTGGCTGGCGTGCCGGCGGCATGAGAGACGAGGAGCTGCTCCCTTAAGAAGGCATCTTAGCGGCTCTCTGCATCTTGACTGTTCCCTAATACTCCTCTGGCAGAGGCTGGCTGATAGGTAGAGATTCATTTCATAGGAGTTTTTGCTAGTGGAACCCTGCACCATCCCTCCTGAGAATTACAATGCAGGGTACTGTGACCCCTGGGGGATTCTCTTGTCTCAGATCTGATATTTGAGCAGGGTGAGAGTGACAACCATTTTATAAAAATAACATTTCTTACTAGTATAGGAGTGAAACACACTCAAGGCAGGGAAGTTGGAAGATTCAGAAAGATCACAAATAAAAAAGGCATGATTTCAAGCCCTGAGGTGGTTGCTGGCGCCTCTTTCTTCTGTTCCCTTCCACACTTTCCTTCCGCACACCTATGGCTTTATTTTACAAATGTGGCTTACTGATTCTTTCATTTCTCAGTAGAGCAGAAACATCTCACCAGGTCAGTATTTATTGCTTTACCGTATGTAGGTAGAGCCTTTTATTTAACCAATCCCTTGTTGGACATTTACCTTGGTTTTAATTTCCTGTTGTTATAATTTTCTTGTGATAAACATCTTTATTGATGCACCTTTGTTGGCATCTTTTTTGTAATTTCCTGAGGATACATTCTGAGAAATAGAATTCTTGAGTCAACCAAAGAGAGTAGATATTTTGTAAACACCAAAAGAAGAATAGATAGATTTAGTACGTGTCATTCATGTAGAAAATTAGTGCTTAATCCCATAATCAGTGTGAATAGCTAAGTGTCCTTTACAGTTCCTTTCTGCTTTGCTGTGGATGGCATCATGCCACTCACGTTGGGAAGCAAGTGAAAAAACGGGACTCTGGAGCCACACTACCTGGAATTTGAGCCTGGTTCCACTGCTTATCAGTGGTGTGAACTTGCTGAGTCATTTTAGCTCTCCTCACCTCAGTTTCCTCATTTACAAGATGGGAACAATAAAAGTGCCCACCTTGACCCCATAGACGGCAGCCCACCAGGCTCCCCCATCCCTGGGATTCTCCAGGGAAGAACACTGGAGTGGGTTGCCATTTCCTTCTCCAAAAGTTGTAGTAAAAAAGTGAAATGAATAGCTCTGGGTCAAGAGCTTAGAATAGCGCCTGGCACAGAACAAGTGCTTGCTGTTCTTTCATCATCCAGTTGTTCACTTGGCGAGTTGCTCTGCATGTGAATTAATGTGGACCCAGTCACCCTGTTGGTGGTTGTGCAGTGTTTCATTATAAGAATGTGCATTTGTCTGTCTGTATGTTTTCCCCAGTCTTGTACTCTTCTTGCTGGTCTTCCAGGTAATAAATTCCTAGAGGTGGGGTTGACAGGGGTGCCAACTTTTAAATATATACACGTCTATGTAGTACCTTCAAAGAGGAGCTAGCATGCATATGTGAAGTCCCTCAGTGAGGGCACTCAGGCTCTGCCCGAACACTGCTCCCCAACCTTGTAGAGTTCATAGTCATGGAGAGATCTGGAAGGGAAGAGGGGAGGAAGGCCTTCTCAGAGCCTGTGCTGTTTCTCCACAGCAGCAAGCTGCCTGGTTTATGCGTCTCCATTGTTCTGCTTGTCTATTTGGTTTTTTAAGTCATCCGTTGTATCGCCAAGAGAGGCAGCCCATGCGGGTCACTCTCACCCAGCCACTGGCAGACCTCAATACCAAACTCATGAGTCGGTGACGGCTCCTAGGCATGTGTATAAACTGCGTTAAGTGCTCATGCATGTCAGTTCATTTCATCATCCCAGTTGCCCTCTGAAGTGGGAACACGTTATCTCTTCAGAGAGGTTAGGTCACTTGGGCAAGTTCATGCAGTTCATAAGTAACCAAACTGCAAACCCTGCTGTGTGACTCCCATGCCATGAGTTGGGGACCCTGGGTGGGGGGCAGGCTCACGTCTCACTTTGGCTTTGCCCGTAAGCTCTCCTGTGTGTCTGAAGGCCAATCCCTTTCCTTCTGGTTTTCGATTTTCCCGTTTGAACCACGAGAAAGGTTCACATCCTCTCTAAGACTCTGGCTTATTTTTGACTGTGCTGGGTCTTCACCGCTGTGTGCCGGCTCTCTCGAGCTGCGGTGAGCGGGGACTACTCTTCGCTGTGGTGCGTGAGCTTCTCATCGAGGTGGGCTCTCTTGTTGTGGAGCACAGGCTCCAGGCACACGGGCCTCAGTAGCTGTAGCATGCAGGCTCAGTGGTTGCAGTGCATGGGCTTAGTTGCCTCGAGGCCTGTGGAATCTTCCTGGACCAGGGATTGAACCAGTGTCCCCTGATTTGGCAGGCTGATTAAGACTATGACTTCTGCTTGTGAGAATCCTGGCACGTTTGATGTCAGAACACACATGGCATGTTCAGAGGGTTTTAACTGAAGAGAGATGAATGAGGGGACAGTTCCAGAGGTGTGAGAATCCAGCAAAGAATGGTGAGGTGCACGGGTATCATGAAAAATGCAAAGATGCTGCCACCCCCGGGCCGGGAGGGACCTGGGGAGGCAGAGGAGTTAGTGGAGCTCAGGAAAAGTGGGAGCCAAGGAAAGGGGTGGCTGGGAGCTGTGGCCTTGGACAGAGGGAGGCAGCCCCTGCCAGAGCAGTTGGAAATCCAGAGAGTGCAGTGTGTCCACTGCTGGCACAGAGCAGGCTGTGTGCAGGGGGCAGACAGTAACCAGCAAGGGGATTTTTGCGGGGCTCATGGCCCATCTTTTGAGGGAAGAGTGCAGTTATAAAACCGACAGGCACCTGCTGAATGGTGACACAGCGGAAGAAGTCCCCTGCTGCCAGCCACGGGCCTGGGGAAGCAGCGGGCATCCCACATCTCAGGCTTTTCTTTTCAAAATGGACACAGAAGCGGGCAGGCTTGGTCTTCCCCTGATTCTTGCGGGTAGTTCTGATGGTCCAGAATCACGTTTCAACCTTCCTGGCATCCTTTCCTTCAAGATGAATGTGGCTGAATGACTACTGCATCTAGAATTTCCCTAGAAATAAATGTCCTTGCTCACTGAGAATCCATCTGAGGCTTTCGATTCTAGGGAGAAAAAGAGTCTGGACCACTCTGAAAACTCAAGCAGGAGGGGTTAGCAGAGGAGAAATAACCACGTTGCAAGGCTGCGAGTTGTGGCTGTAGCACAGAGTGACTTGGTGAGTAGTTTGGGGGACTGTCACTTCCTGGTGTTTACCCTGCCTGCCTTTCAAGTCTCTCTTACTCCACCCATGATACAGGCATTGCTTCAGCATCCACCTGGAAGCATCCCCCAGGACTGCCTGCTCCCTCCTCTCCCAGCCCCATGTGTCTGCCTACACTCCATCATCACCTGCATACTGGGTAGTTGGACACCGAGTTTTTTGTTGTTTTTTTTTTTTTTTGCCAGAGCCTCTTTCAGCAGCAGTGTTCAGCCTGGTTTTGTTTCCAAACACACAGGGGGGATGCTGGGAGACCAGTGTGGCATCTCTCCCTACCTGGTAAGGGAGGATCGATAGTCATAGACTTCCTCTTAGGACATATTAGCAGCTTTAAAAACATTCTACTCTGATCCACAATTTCTACTTTTGGGTCTGTCTTTTAAGGAAAAGAAGAATTTGCACTGTCGATGAAAATGTGTCTGATAAACTAGTAATAGGACTTAAGGTCGGAAACCTGACTCAAACTGAATGAAGCAAACACGGGAATGTATTAGCTTATGTCGTATAAAAAGTCAAGGAATTCATTACTTATGAAACAGAAACAGACTCACAGTCTTCAAGAATGGGAAGGGATCATTAGGGAGTTTGGGATGGACATGTACACACAGCTTTGTTTAAAATGGATAACCAACAAAGTCTTACTGTATAGCACGTGCAACTCTGCTCAGTGTTATGTGGTGGCCTAGATGGGAGGGGAGTTTGGGGGAGAATGGACACATGTTTGAGTCTCTTCGCTGTTCACCTGAAACAATCACAATACTGTGTGTTAAGCGGCTCTACCCCCAATACAAAATAGAAGTTAAAAAAAATTTCAAGTAGTTCAGCATTAGGCATAGCTGGATCTATGGGGTAACTTGCTGCTCTTCGCTATTTCCTTGGTGGCAAGATACATACCAGCAGCCCCAGGCTTTCATCTTAACCTACCAGGACACCAGAGGACAAGATCAGAAGGCCTGTCTCTTCACAGAGGTCACATCTGTCCTAGAATTGAGTCTCTGATTCTGATTGAGCGACATGCTTGTCCTAGACCAGCCCTGTCACCAGACGGATGGCAGAAGCTGGTTGGTTAAGCCTTGGTCACATGTCCTCTCCCAGAACTGGGAAATAAGGCTCTCTCCACCTAGACCACATTCTGAGGAAGGAGGGGCTTCCTGGGAAATACTTGGCGGTGCTCCTGCCAAAAGAAGGGTGAATGGTGGATGGGCAAAGACTGCTAAAGCCCATAACTTCCTCACAGCATCGTGTGAAAGAGTGAGAAGCAAACAAATGACCAGCTCTGGAAGAACAGCTTAAACTGTGGCTTTTTCATAAGATGGAATATTATGCAGCCACTAAAACACAGGTTAAAATGGAATTTATTGAGGAAAACTTAATGATAGGATTTGAAAAGAAAAGTTGCAATGTACATAGGAAGTATGATTTCCACTGTGTAAAATATGCATGCTTTGGAAAATGCTGAAAGAAAAATATAGAGAAATGTTCATAGCAATTATCTCAGAGTGATATGGGTAAATTTCATCCTGTGAATTTTTTCTTTTTATATTTTAAAGTACTCATTCTATGCATACCTAAGGAACAAATGCAAACTTTTAGAATCCGAGCTACAAAGTGACTTCCACTTGACCAGCGTGTGGCTGCACCACGCCCAAGTGGGGACAGCAATGGGAGTGAGGAAGGGGGAAGCAAGGAGGAGAGGGGAGGGAGGCAGCTCCACCAGGCCCAAAATTTTAAGCCTTGAAGGAGGCAGAGGCAGGTTTGAACCCACCTGGAAGGATCTGTTGGAGATGGGGCAGTAACTCTGAGCTCCCCTGGTAGGCAGACTGGCTTCACTTCTAAGATCTTGTCCATTCATTCGTCAGTTCATTCATTCAGTAGACGAGTGCCCCTGCATGCCAGGGGATGCATAAGGAAACGGGACCTGACCTTGTCCCCTGCAGTTAGTCCAGTGTGAGGACATGGCGGCCTGCAGACGGCTACCGCAGGCTTACCATGTATCATGGGCCTGGCGACCTGTCATCATCGCAGAGGAGCCTTTGGGAGGACATAGCAGCTGACTATGAGGAGGTGGGAGGACCACAGGGCCTCCACACATGAACTGAGGCATAGGACAGGTGAACACACGGCATGAGAGGGAGACCATAAACTAACCCCAATGCGGCCTCCCCGGCTCTGAGCAAGGGGCTGAGGGTACCAGGCCCTGTATGCAGACTGAGCGAGGATATTGGAGAGCCCAGGGAAGACTGAAGGGGGCACATGGGCCAGAGGAAGTAGTGCTGGGGGATCAAGGGGTCGTGTGGGTGGCCAGCTTCTGCTCAGAGTAAATGAGGCAAAGAGCAGCCCAGCAGTCAGAGGAGCAGAGGCCTCAGGCTCAGACACCCAGCTTTCCTCTGTGGCACACGGCCCGAGAGCAGTGAGACCTGGGGCACGCTCTAGTTTTCACATCTGGAAAGGGGAATTCATCCTGCTGTCCTTGGGGAGTTCCTGGGGAGCAGAGCTAATGACCTGAAGCACCTGGGCCAGCATCAGGAAGACAGGAGGCGCACAGCTCCCGGGAAGAGGACAGGAAACAAACCCAGGACCACGTCCCAGTTGGCACCTTGGCCTCGGCCACACCAGAAGGCAGGTCAGTGGGACAGACCGTGTTTTCTAAAGAAAGCCATGACTGTCTCCTATCCTCTGTGCCCTCTTGTAACATGACCTGGACACTCTCCATGCCTTCTCGAGGTAGGTCATGAAGCTTCCACCGGCTTCCATACCATCCTTCTTCCCTCCCTGTCTGGGCCTATTTACACATGGAACCCAGCTGCCATGCTTCAAGAAAGCCCAGGACACGTGCAGAGGCCACATGGAGATGTGTGGGCTGACAGTACCTGCTGAAGCCCCAGTGAACCTAAGGCATCAGACGTGACTGAAGAAGCTGGGGCGGTGACTCTGGCCCCAGTCCCTAACCGACTGCTGCCGAGCAGGGGACTACAGAGGAGTTCTCTGTAGGAGAACTGCCTAGTGGAGCCCAGTCAAATTCCAGAACCGGGACAGAGACCACAAATGATGGTGGTTGTTGTTTTATTAAAGTCTATTGACTTTATTTTTCAGAGCAGTTTTAGCTTCCTAGCAAAACTGAACAGAAGGTACATTTCCCACATACCCCCTGCCCCCCGCATAATACAGCCCATCCTCTATCAAAATCCTGAACCAGAGTGGTACATTTGTTAGTTAATAGACCTACAAGGACATCCAATTATCACCCAAAGTCCATAGTTTACATTACGGTTCACTCTTGGTGTTGTACATTATATGAGTTTGGACAAATGTATTATGACATGTATCCACCAATATAATATTATCCACCAACATAGAATATTATTATTCTATAGGATATTAGAATATATTACCACTGCCCTGAAAGTCATCTGTGCTAAGCCTGTTTATCCCTCCTTCCCAGTACCCCTTAATCCTTTTACTGTCTCCATAGTTTCACTTTTTGTACAATGTCATATCGTTGCAATCATATAACATGTATAGTCTTTTCAGATTGATCTCTTTCACCCAGTAAAATCCATTAAGTTTCCTTCATGTCTTTCCATGGTTTGATAGCTCATTTCTTATTATTGCTAAATAATATTCCATTGTCTGGATGTTGATTTGTTCATTTACCCGCTGAAGGACATTTTGGTTGCTTCAAGTTTTGGCACACACAAATAGAAGTATTTGTGTGTGGTTTTTTACCCCACTTGACATTTCCACCAGCAATGAAGGAGAGCTCCTGCTGTTCCACAGTGCTTCCTGGCCATCCCAACTAGTGTTCTGCGGTACCTCATTGGTTTATTTCTCATCATAGGATGACATACGACATAGAGCATCTTTCTTTTTTCCCCAGATTGACTGAGATACAATTGATAGATAACATGTGTAAATTTAACACAAACTGTGATGATATGATGCATGAGTATATTGTGAAATGATTACCACAGTAAGGCTGTTGTGTTGTGCTTACTTGCTTAGTCATGTCTGACTCTTTGTGACCCTTTGGATTGTAGTTTCCAGGCTCCTCTGTCCATGGGATTTTTCAGGCAACGATAAAGGAGTGGGTTGTCATTTCCTTCTACAGGGGATCTTCCCAACCAAGGGATCAAACCCACATCTTCTGTGTGTCCTGGATTGCAGATACATTTTTTTAGCCACTTACAAAGCATTTTTTTCTCTATGTTTCCTTCTAGGAATTTTAAGAGTTTAGGTCTTACATAGTCTCAGTTCAGTTCAGTCGCTCAGTCGTGTCCAACTCTTTGCGACCCCATGAATCGCAGCACACCAGACCTCCCTGTCCATCACCAACTCCCGAAGTTCACTCAGACTCATGTCCATCGAGTCAGTGATGCCATCCAGCCATTTCATCCTGGGTCGTCCCCTTCTCCTCCTGCCCCCAATCCCTCCCAGCATCAGAGTCTTTTCCAATGAATCAACTCTTCGCATGAGGTGGCC
>SJYQ01005260.1:389319-449681 GCA_006410935.1 Redunca redunca
TTTTTTTTTTCAGTGAGGTGCCTGCTAAGTTCTTTGGCTCATTTTTAATTGAGTTGTTTATTTTCTTATTTTTGGGTTTTAAGAGTTTTTGTATATATTAGATAACAGTCCTTTATTGGCTGTGTCACTTACAAATATTTCTCCCACTCTGTGGCTTGTTTTCTTATTCACTTAACATTGTCTTTTTTAGAGCATAAGTTTTTAATGAATTCAGTTTATGAATTATTTCTTCCATGAATTGTACCTTTGGTGTTGTAATCTAAAAAGTCATTGCCATACCCAAGGTCACTAAGATTTTCTCTTATGTTTTCCTCTGGAAGTTTTATGGTTTGCATTTTACACTTAAGTCTATGTTCCATTTTGAGTTAATTTTTGTGAAGGGTATAATCAACATTTTTTTTTTGCATATGGATAATTGGTTGTTCCAGAACCATTTGTTGAAAAGATGTCTTTTCTTCACTGTATTGCTCCTTCATCAAAGCGCAGTTGACTATATTTATGTGACTCTTATTTCTGGGCTCTCTATTCTGTTCCACAGACCCATGTGTGTATTCTTTTGCAGTTAACACTGTCTTGATTACTGTTGTCTTATAGTATATCTTAAAGTTGGTCGTGTCAGTCCTCCAGTTTCATTCTTCTTCCTTTGATACTGAGTTGGGTATTCTGGGACTTTTGCCTCTTTGTATAAATTTTAGGGTCACTTTGTTGATATCCACAACATTTCTTGCTAGGATTTGACTGAGATTGTATTGAACATGTAGACCAAGCTGGGAAGAACTGACATCTGAACAATACTAGTCTTTCTGTCTATGAAATCAGAATCATCTCCCCACTTAGTTCTTTTTTGATTTCTTTCTCAGAGTTTCCTAGATCTCCTCATATAGATCTTATACATATTGTGTTAGATTCATATCAAAGTATTTCTTTTGGGGGGAATCGCTAATGTAAATGGTGTTGTGTTTTTAATTTCAAATTCCACTTCTTCATTGCTGCTAGAGGAAAGCAATTAGCTAGTATATTAATCTTATTTTCTACAATCTTGCTATAATTGTTTATTGGTTCCAGGAGGGTTTTTTTTTCCTCGTTAATTCTTTTGATTTTCTACATAGACAATCAGAGCAATCACTTAAAAAAAATTATACCCTACTTTGCTCCTCATCTACCTAGTGAGATATATTGTTGGGAGAGAAGGGTCTGATCAGGGAAAGACCCATCACCCTGTGAAAGTGCACGATCATTATAAAAATTCAATATTCTTATACTATCTTGACAGACAATATGTACCTTAGATCGTTCTTTATCCTAGAAACATAGTGCGCCCTGAACTACTCTTGGCATAGAAGATGTGTCTGTGTTGGGGCTTGGTGGGCTCAGGTCATCAGGAAAGGAGACGGTGCTGGGAGCTAAGACCTCGGCTGTCTGAGGAGCTGTGGGTGTCAGGGCTGCCCAGATCTGCATGAGGCAAAAGCCTGGTGTCCTGGGGCTGGAGAGTCAGCAATGGCAGCTCCTCTCCACGCTGGGTCTTCTTCTAGCAGCCAAGACAGAGGCCAGAGGAGTATCCAGTCCACAGGCCCACAGTTTCTCTGCTAGTGTTTGGCATAAAATAGCAGCTTCCAGACAGAAAAGAATCAAAACCGACAAAACCCCTCCCCGCAAAACCCTTGAGGCTGTCAAAAACATCCATTTTTTGATAGTAAATACCTGTTGTTTTCACCTGGAGTGATCTTTAGCTCACAGTGTCTTGACATCCCTTTGAAGCACTATTCTTTCCCAACTCAGCCCAAAGGACAGACTTCTCCAGGGTGGCAGAGGTGGTCATGTGACCTTAGCTTGACCAATCAGCGTATCCCACTGGCTTGGCCTCTGTGATTGGTTCAAGGATGGGCCTGGCTCTCCAGCTGGGCCAATGAGAATCTACCTCAGGACTTTTGTTAGAACTTCCTTGGGCCCCTATAAGTGTGCCGTTTCTGGTGGGGTTGTCAAATGCCATCCTCGAGCTGGGATTGGGAGGCAGGCACCCGAGGCAGAGGCTAGGAGCCTGCCTGAGAAGAAGATACCACACAGAGGAGAGCACAGACAGGAAGTGGGAGAGAAACTGGGGTGTGACAAGCCCTGGGTCATACTCTGCTGAAAACAGCCATGCCCTGGCATTTCCAATGAGGTGAGCCAATGAATCCCCTTTTATATCCAATCCAGTTTGAGTGACGTTTGTCAGTTAAAAGTGCAAGAGCCTCAATGGACATCCAGTGCAGAGGGCTATAGACAGCAGACCTCATTCCGGAAACACAAACTCCAGAATCTGAGGGAAGAATCTGGTCTATGTCTTTCACTCTTTCCTAGACTGAGTCTCCCTCCAAGCTCCCTAACACTCATACCTGGGGCTGACCTGTAAAGCCCTCTGAGCCCGGTGACCTGCCCGTGCCCTGCCCTGTGGTAGCGCTGAGCAGCACCTACGCGATGTGCAGCTGTTGGGCATCCATCCGTCTCCTCCAGGAGAATGTGAGTCCCAGGGAGCTGGACCAATCTGGCCCTCCTTCCCCTGTAGGCTCTGGCATCCTGCCTGCCATTTACGAGGTGCCTAGTGAGCTAAATGGAGAAAGGAAAGCGGCCCAACAGGAGAAAGGGTCACCTGGAAATCTGGAGACGAGCAGGCTTGGGACAAGGAAAGAGCACTGGACTTGGAGTCCAAAAATAAAGGAAGGCATCGTGGCACTGCAGTTATTCAGGGATTCGCTTGGGCCTCTTTGAACTCTAGCTGCCTCTACCCAGGGCAGGAAAGTCATGGGTGTGGCCTGAAGTGTCAGTGACAGTACTCCTGAGGCCGGCAAGTAGGGCTAAAACAGCCCTCTGGTCCTTGGGCACTGCCTTTGTGCTCCATACCGTAGGTGTGCAATCTCACATACTCCATTCTGCTATTGGACCGAGAAGGCTGTGTTATTAGCCCCATTTTAGAGATGGGGCAATGGAGGCACAGTGAGGTGAGGTCACTTGCCCAGTGCCACACCGCTGGTCAGTGGAGAAGGCTGCTCTTGAACCCAGATCCACTGGCGACAGAGCCTTCTGGCTTAGCTTTTAGACTCTGCTGTTTCTGCAAGGGCAGAGGTAACTCTGAACCTGTGCCAGGCTCCAGGCCTCCTTGAGATGAATTTCCTCCATCCTCACGTCACAGTTGGTATCTGGTCCTGAGCAGCATGCAAAGCCAGGCCACTTCCAGTTTTGAAGCTTCCTTATGTTAAAAAATTAGGAAGCATGAAAACACATTTCTGCCATTGTTGTATACTTAATATGAATAGGTTTAACAGACAAATGCTCTTAACACACACATAACAGTGAATTTAACTGTTCCAGGGTAATTAAGCATTTTCCTTTAAACATTTGTATTTATAGGTCATTGAAGGCAGCGTGGCCTGGTAATGGGACACAAGTTTCAAAATAGAGAATGTCTTTCTCTCCATCCTGTTCCTGTGACCCTTGCATAATGGCGTTTGGAGGGAAGGTCAAAGGTATGCATTTGTGGCCCTTGTCATGGAAGGGAGGATGGACCCCTCAGTCAGGGCTTGGGAGGGGTACCCAGGAGGCCATGCCAAGGTGGATTTAGCCTAACACCTTCACCCCCATCTTCTGTGCTGGAGTTCCTGCCAGTTGGTGGCTTCCTGAGAATTTCCAGCCACCAGAAGGGGGCAGACGGTGACTTCTGAAGCCGGGACACAATGGATCTGTGAGGAGGCAGGTGGGAGGGGTTGGAGGTGTCAGGCAGCCACCACTTTGGAACAGCCTGGGTCCCCATAGACTGGGCCTGGCTCCCTGAAAACTTCAGGTGTGGTCTGGCTCCAAGGACCCCATCCCAGCTCTGTGACTTGCATCAGGTCACTGACCAGGGCAGCCAGACAACCTGGGGGTTGGCAGTCTGGCTGGAAGCTGGGGCTGTGGGCTTGGCTGGCAGTGAAAACAGACACACCATCATTACCTGATTGTATATTGGTGGCTGGAAGGGCTGGTGGAGATTTGGGGTGGGTTAAAGCAACCCTTGGGCTTCCCTGGTGGCTCAGACGGTAAAGAGTCTGCCTGCAGTGCAGGAGACCTAGGCTCAATCCCTGGGTCAGGAAGATCCCCTGGAGAAGGGAATGGTTACCCACTCCAGTATTCTTGCCTGGAGAATTCCATGGACAGAGGAGCCCGGCAGGCTGCAGTCCACGGGGATTGCAAAAAGTCAGACACGACTGAGCGACTAACACTTTTCTTTTTCACTTAAGCCACCCTTAGGCCTGGCCACTTCTCAGGGAAACCCTTCAGGCCTCAGACTCCTCCAGAGCCACCACGCTGTGCTGAGAGGAAGGTACAGAGGCAAACCTCTGAAAGGCCCCTGTGTACTGTGGCTCGAGGTGGGCAGTGCTGGGCGATGAGGGTGCCCCTCCTGCTCCCTGACCCCCGGCACACGGATCCGCAGCCACGACTATCATGGAGGGCCAGGGGGGGTGTGCGAGGTTTTCCTCCTGGGCCCGACTTCAGTGATAGGTTCTCCTTGGGCCTGCAGCCAGCCTCCCAGACCTCAGTCCCCACCCCGATTGGGTCCTTTGTGGATTCCCTGAGCCAGGCAGCCCCCCCCACCGCCCAGCTCTCAGATGGCTCAAACAAAGAGAATTTTAAAGTGACACAGGCTGGACATGCAGTATCAAGATGGTGTCTGCCCAGATTAAGGCGAGCTCCAGCGTGGGTCTTTGAAGGGCACTTGATCTCCTGGGGTGAAGATGGATTTTCACAATAGCATTAAGAAAAACCTCACCACCCAGACTCATCCGCTGTGACCCAAACTGCGGTGTCGCTGGAGCTGTGGGGGAGGGTCGGGCACATGATATTCTCATACCCCCATGCACACGCCTCCGCAGGCCCCAGGCAGTGGCCCAAACATCGGAGTATTGGACCTGTTTCTGCATCCAGTGTCCTGACCCCGTCCCATCCTCCCCTTGCAGCAGAATCGTCTTTTCCCAACACAAGTCCCACCAGGCTGATCTGCTGCTTGAAGCCTTTGCATGACCCTGGCTGCCTCAGGACACAGTCCAGGCGGTCACCTGCCTCTGGGAAGCCCTGTCCATTTTTCCTGCCTCTGGTCATCTGCTGCTTCTAGTGCATTGAACTCTAACCTTTGGACTATCATGCTTTGCTCTGCCTCTGCCTGGCATCTCCTCTTCTGTGTGTTGCCAGCTCCTCTCCATCCTTCAAGTATCAGCTTCAGTATTGTCTTCTGAGAGGTCTTCCGTGACCACTGGGCTCCTCAGTCCTGTTCCCTGAGCTCTGTGCTGTCATAAATCTCATCATTAGTTTGTGTCACGACTGGTCACGGGCTACTTTCCGAGTCCTGCAGCCTAGCTCAGTGCCAGACACATAGTAGGTGCTCCACAAACGCCTTTTCTGAAGAAGTGCAGGAGGAATGAGGGGCAGCTACCAGCCCACGGCATCTGCTCCCTCAAGGAGAGACTTGCTGAAGCTGGGGCTGGTCTCTAAAGCCAGGGGCACACAGACAGCCATCTGAACTGTACCTGAGGCCTCCTACCTGCTCATGACTTGTTCCTTCCTCTCTCTGGAAATGCACCTTCCTCGTTTAACACAGACCTGGGACCTTCTGCAGGAACTGAGCCCATTTGGCTGCCTGCAAATTCCCAGGCTGGGAGCAGCTGCGACCAAGAGCCCGGAGCCTGACTGAGGAATAAGACTACTTCTCAGGCTCCACCCACTCCACCCTCCTCAGCCCTCTGTCCCTGAGCCCACCTGCCTGGGAAGGCAGAGGCCCCAGCCCCACCATTCCCCTGAACCCCCACCTCTAGCCTCTTCTTGGAAGCCCACTGGCCAGATGGAAAGGTGTCCCTTTAAGACAGAGCCTGGGTCCCTCTGTGAGCCCTCTAGACTTGGCATGTGGCATTTGGCCCATGACTCAGTCGCCATTCAGATGGTCCTTTGAACCACGTGCAGTGCTCAGACTTGAGGGACACCAAGAGGAATAACCACAGTCCGGCTTCCCAAACCCAAGCGTATCCCAGGAGTTCTCATCCTTTCTGCTCTGAAAAAAATAAACGTTAATGGCTCATGCGGAGGACTCCGAGCAACTCTAAGGCACCAAGAATGACATGTCACCAGCAGAGGTGGGGAAGCAGAGCCCCTAGCAGCCTACCTCTCTGCTGTCTGCTCAGGGGGTTCTTTGGTGGCAGGACAGACTCACCCCTGGACTGGGTGCCAGAGTTAATGGGCAGCAGTTGCAGGAAGCAGGAGCAAAGCAGTACCCCGACTAGCCCCCACCAGCCCCTCTGCGACCCTGGTATATTAATGCTAAGTTGTTTCAGTTGTGTCCAACTCTTTGAGACCCCATAGACTGTAGCCTGCCAGGCTCCTCTGTCCATGGGATTCTCCAGGGAGGAATACTGGAGTGGGTTGCCATACCCTCCTTTAGGGGATCTTCCTGACCCAGGGGTCAAACCTGCATCTCTTATGTCTCTTGCATTGCCAGGTGAGTTCTTTACCACTAGTATCACCTGGGAGGCCTGTGACCCTGGACAAACTGTTAGATCAATGTTGCAAGCCAAATGGCTGCTGGGGACAGGCAGCAGCATAAATGAGTCCCTTGTGTGGACTAGGGAGAGCCCCACCTGAAGGATAGTTACTCCAGCCCACTGGTAATTGGCAGAAAAACAAGGTGCCAGTGTTTTCAGATCTGATGATTGTTTTCAAGAAAATTCTAAAAAATGAGTTGTTTTAGAAGATTTTCCATTTAAAAAATTGGCTCAGTTAAAATAGCACATCATCAAGGCAACTGAAATATTTCTGTGGGTCCTATTGACTGGGCAGTATTGGAGCTAAGCCTTGGAGGGTTCTTACAGTAGAACTGCTATTTCTTGGCAGGGATAGCTGGGGAATCCACAACTCCTCCCAATGAATCAGCTCCACCCAGAGGCCACATGACCCCTGACCACTGCTGATGGAATTAGGGTGGGCACTTGACACAGGACAGCCAGTCCTGGGCTGGTGATAATTTTTGCTGTGACTTGGGGTCAATACGGGCTTCCTAGGTGGCGCTAGCGGTAAAGAACCCGCCTGCCAATGCAGGAGACATCAGAGATGGGGGTTCCATCCCTGGGTTGGGAAGATCCCCTGGAGAAGGTAATAGCTACCCACTCCAGTATTCTTGCCTGGAGAACCCCATGGACAGAGGAGCCTGGCAGACTATGGTCCCTAGGGTCGCGAAGAGTTGGACACAACTGAAGGGACTTAGCACACATGCGTACACACACACACACACACACACACACCACATACACCACGCACATACCACACACACACACCACACACACACACACCTCCCCCCGACCCCAATACATACAGCCTTGGGCCACCCCATCCCCAGGCCTCATACTCCTGGTTCTCCAAGCCTACTCCTTTGTCCTTCAGCTCTTATGGTACCCCCTTGCTGAAGCTTCCTCTCATCACTGTTTAAAGGGCCCAACATCCCAGGATGGATTTTTTTTCTTCTCTTCCATTTTGTTCTCTGTTGCATCCACAGCACTCAGAGTGGGGCCTGATATATCATAGGCTCACTAAATAGTTGTTGAAGAAACTAGTAAGTCCCCCCCCCCCACTCCCTTTTCTCCCTTGTCCTCCACGATGTCCTGCCTGTCACCCTGCTATCCCCCTCCCCCAACCACCACATGACTTGTCCCGGTTTCATTCTGGCAATCAAAAGAAGTATATTAAAGCACATCCTCACCGACTGTTATGCAAAGTAAGGGAGGGGACCCCATGACAGTACCGTGTTGACCTCAGCTTATAGTAGCCTCTCAATCCATGCACTTATTTGCTTTGGGGGCTTTGCGTTGCCTGTCTTGCATGAATGTTTCAATGCGACTGTCCCACAGGCTTCTGTGAGCATCTAGGAAACCCTGGTTCTGCACTCTAACCAGATTTGGAGGTTTCCTGGAACCCTGCATCTGGGCCTGCTCGCAGTGTCCACTCGAGTAGGATGAGTGTCACACCGGAGTCTATGGCTGATAAAGAGATCATTGAGCGGCCGGTTTATACTGTGTGTCATCCAAAAAGAAAATCAATTTTGAGCATCAGGCGTTTTAAGAATGTATTTTACAGGCAGTGCACTGCGCTAGGAACAGGGTTGGCGGACAGGTTGAGGCCTCGCCGCTGATCCCCGTCAGCAGGATCTGACGTGGAGCCTCCTAGGAGCGCCGCTGTCTCCAGCTCAGCATCACCGCCCTGAATGCCCAGACCTGAGGGCGCCTGCAGGCCAGGCTGCTGGCAGCCGGGGAAGCTGGCCAGAAAGGGCCTCACTCACCCTTGAGGAAACTGCCACACTGCCTCTGGAATCTCTTCCGGATTGAAAGCAAGGAGGCTGGTGCTGAGTGCGCCAGGACCCATGGGCCAGTCACTCTGCCTCTCTGGGACTCAGCCTTCTTTCCTAAGTGGGGATAACTACACCGGCCCGCAGGGAGGGTTAAATGAGATTGGGGGAGGGGTAGCTAAAACACTTTGAATCGATCAGCTTACGGAAAAACCTGAACGAAGTTTTTGGCCAACCCAATATTTTAAACACGGAGGAACTTCACATGACGAAAATTTTCAAACACTCCGAAAGGCTCTAAGATACAGAGTGCGTTTCCTTCCTGCCCTGGGCCCCCTACTTCTTTCCTCTCCCCAGAGGCAGCCGCTCAACTTCTTGAGTGTGTACGTCTAGAGAAGAGACACATGCGCATGCGCACTCTTCCAGGCTTGGCTTTGTTTCAGGTTAGTTCTCCATCTCGAAGCTTTTCAATGTCCACGTTCAGAAAGCGGCCTCCTCCTTTTTGGTACATGCCCCTTAACGTGTGGGCTTTGCTTCCAGCCCACAAAAGGATACCATGAGTTTCCTACCCCTCCAAGGTGCCAAAGCAGAGCCAGTGGGAGGAACAAAGTGGTGGGCAGGGGGCAGGGAGATGTTAAGGAGGGGTAGAAAGGGTGCAATCTGGAGGGAAAAGGAAGGGCTTCCCAGGTAGCTCAGTGGTAAGGAATCTTCTTGCCAAGGAGATTCAGGAGACGCAGTTCGATCCCTGGGTTGGGAAGATCCCCTGGAGGAGGAAATGGCAACCTGCTCCAGTAGCCTTGCCTGGAGAATCCCACTGACAGAGGAGCCTGGCAGGTTACAGTCCATGGGGTCGCAAAGAGTTGGCCACAACTGAGGACCCAGGCTTGGGGGGGGAAGGAAAGGGCAAGTGGAGGGAGGAAAGGAAGGGGCAAGCTAGAGGAGGGGGAAGGAAGGAGCAAGGCAGATAGGAGAGGAAGAAGAAACAAAACGGGCTCGGCTCATATTGTCTGAGGCAGATCTTGAGAGCTGGGAGGAGAGGAAGGGGAACCTTACACTATAGTGTGAAGAATAATAATTGCAGCAGCAGCAGGTACAATTTATTGAAAAAAAAAAACAAACCCACTTTGTGGATGCCTCTTGCTCTGTGAGCCAGTTTGCTATACCCTCAGACAACTGAGTGCCACAAACAGTGTGAGTCCGTGTGTGAGCGCTTGGAGAGTGGAAAGCGTCAGGGAGACTCAGGTGTTATGTCTGGGACCTACACAGCAACCCTCTTAACCTGCAAAGTCGATGCTTTTGTCCCTGATTAAACCACAAGGAAGGTGGTTACGGCTTGGGGGAGACTAGGACCTGTAATGATGGTTTCAACTTTGCTGACTATTCATGAATCTTCTTCCACTGCCCAAACCTTATTTTGCCACCTGTCTGTGACATGAGCTGAACCACATACAAGACAGTTTTACAGGCATCCAGCCATTAGCCTAGAGAACATCTGTGAAGACTCTACCAGAACCCTGGGTGAAGAAACTTCTGGATTCCCAAGAGTCCACACTGAGGGAATGGTGGGTCAGGGCTGCTGAACCCTATAGAGCCTGTCATGCCCTGAGATTCTCTTCTCCTTTGGAAACTCCTGATGAGGGTGCCTGGTTCATGAGTACTCCCACAGGGCCTCTGCCCCGCCACTTCCCCATCTTCTGGAACAGGTACCGCCCTGCCAGCTGTGGCCCTGTCCCAGCCAGCCATGGCCAGCCTGTTTCTGGTGCCTCCCTGGGCCCCGCCTCTTCCACAGATGATTGACAGTGAGACAGGGCTCATCAAAGTAGAACTGCCTTGCTCATGGGAGTATGGCCTTACCCCATGGTGCTGTGTGAAAAACTTAACCAGATGGTCACCATTCAAGAGTCCTTACCACTAGGGACTGGGAGAGAGCTGGCAGAGTCTATAATGGTTTATAGTCCCCATTAAGATCCAGTGGAGGCCATGTTCAGAGTATATGGCTAATATTTGATAGGCTATCTGTATTGTTATTCTCCAGTCGCTAAGTTGTGTCTGACCCTTTGTGACCCCATGAACTGCAGCATGCCAGGCTCCTCTGTCATTCACTGTCTCCTGAGTTTGCTCAAACTCATATCCATTGAGTCAGTGATGCCATCCAACCATCTCATCCTGTCTCCCCCTTCTCCTCCTGCCCTTAATCTTTCCCAGCATGAGAGTCTTTTCCAATGAGTTGACTCTCCACACCAGGTGGCCAAGGTATTGGAGCTTCAGCATCAGTCCTTCCGATGAATATTCAGAGTTGATTTTCTTTAGGATCGACTGGTTCGATCTTCTTGCTGTCTAAGGGACTCTCAAGTGTCCTCTCCAGCACCACAATTCAAAAGCGTCAATTCTTTGGCTCTCAGTCTTCTTTATGGTCCAACGCTCACATCCATACATGACTCCTGGAAAAACCATAGCTTTGACTAGATGGACCTTTGTTGGCAAAGTGATGTCTCTGCTTTTTAATAGGTTTGTCATAGCTTTTCTTCCAAGGAGCAAGCATCTTTTAATTTAGTGGCTGCTGTCACCATCCGCAGTGATTTTGGAGCCCAAGAAAATAAAATCTGTCATTGTTTCCATTGTTTCCCCAACTATTTGCCATGAAGTGGTGGGACCAGATGCCATGATCTTAGTTTTCTGAATGTTGAGTTTTAAGCCAGCTTTTTCACTCTTGTCTTTCACCCTCATCAAGAGGCTCTTTAGTTCCTCTTCACTTTCTACCATTAGAGTGGTATCATCTGCATATCTCAGGTTGTTGATATATCTCCTGGCTGTCTTGGTTCCAACTTGAGCTTCATCCAGCCTGGCATTTTGCATGATGCACTCTGCATATAAATTAAATAAAAGTGACAATATATAGCCTTGATGTACTCCTTTCCCAATTTTGAACCAGTCTGTTGTTCCATGTCAGGTTCTAACTGTTGCATCTTGACCAGCATACAGGTTTCCAGGAGGCAGGTAAGGTGGTCTGATATTCCCATCTCTTGAAGAATTTTCCACAGTTTGTTGTGATCCACACAGTCAAAGGTTTTCACATAGTCAAGGAAGCAGAAGTAGATATTTTTCTGGAATTACCGTAGAAAAACTATGACCCAACAAATGTTGGCAATATGATCTCTGGTTCCTCTGCCTTTTCTGAATCCAGCTTGTACATCTGGAGGTTCTTGGTTCATGTACTGTTGAAGGATTTTGAGCATTACCTTTTGCTCACATGTGAAATGAGCACAATTGTACTGAAGTTTGAACATTCTTTGGCATTGCCTTTCTTCAGGATTGAAATGAAAAGTGACCTTTCCAATTCTGTGGCCACTGCTGAGTTTTCCAAATTTGTTGACGTACTAAGTGAAATACTCAGTGTGCATACTGAGTGCATACTTTAACAGCATCATCTTTTAGGATTTGAAATAGCTTAGCTGCAATTCCATCACCTCCACTAGCTTTGTTTGTAGTAATGCTTCCTAAGGCTTGCTTGACTTCAGATTCCAGGATGTCTGGCTCTAGGTGAGTAATCACACCATCATGGTTATCTGAGTCATTAAGAGCTTTTTTATGTAGTTCTTCTGTGTCTTGGGCTTCCCTGGTGGCTCAGATGGTAAAGCGTCTGCCTGCCATGTGGGAGACCCAGGTTCAATTCCTGGATCGGGAAGATCCCCTGGAGAAGGAAATGGCAATCCACTCCAGCACTCTTGCCTGGAAAATCCCCTGGATGGAAGAGCCTGATAGGCTACAGGCATGGGGTCGCAAAGAGTCAGACACGCCTGAGCGACTTCACTTCACTCTGTGTATTCTTGCCACTTTTTCTTAATATCTTCTGTTTCTATTAGCTCCATACCATTTCTGTCCTTCATCGTGCCCACCCTTGCATGAAATATTCCCTTGGTATCTCCAATTTTGTTGAAGAGAGCTCTAGTCTTTCCCATTCTACTGTTTTCCTCTCTTTCTTTGCATTGTTCATTTAAGGCCTTATCTCTCCTCGCTATTCTTTGGAACTCTGTATTCAGTTGGGTATATCTTTCCCTTTCTCCCTTGCCTTTTGCTTCTCTTCTTTCCTTGGCTATTAATGTTTGTAAAACCTCCGCAGAGAACCACTTTGCCTTCTTACATTTCTTTTTCTTGTGGACGGTTTTGGTCACTGCCTCCTATACAAGGTTATGAACCTCTGTCCATAGTTCTTCAAGCATTCTGTCTACAGATATAATCCCTTAAATCTATTCATCATCTCCACTGTATAGTCATAATAGGTTTGATTTAGGTCATACCTGAATGGTCTAGTGGTTTTCCCTACTTTCTTCAAGTTAAGCCTGAATTTGGCAATAAGGAGTTCATGATCTGAGCCACAGTCAACTCCAGGTCTTGTTTTTGCTGACTGTATAGAGCTTCTCCATCTTTGGCTCCAAAGAATATAATCAAGAATATAACCATGTGTAGAATCATCTCTTGTGTTGTTGGAAAAGAGTATATGCTTTGACCAGTGTGTTCTCTTGACAAAAGTGTTAGCCTTTGCCCTGCTTCATTTTGTTATCCAAGGCCAAACTTGCCTGTTACTCCAGGTATCTCTTGACTTCCTACTTTTACATTCCAGTCCCCTATGATGAAAAGAAACAGTAGAAACAGTGGAAACAGTGTCANAGATCAACCCTGGGATTTCTTTGGAAGGAATGATGCTGAAGCTGAAACTCCAGTACTTTGGCCACCTCATGTGAAGAGTTGATTCATTGGAAAAGACTTTGATGCTGGGAGGGATTGGGGACAGGAGGAAAAGCAGATGACAGAGGATGAGATGGCTGGATGGCATCACTGACTCGATGGACGTGAGTCTGAGTAAACTCCGGGAGTTGGTGATAGACAGGGAGGACTGGCGTGCTGCGATTCATGGGGTCGCAAAGAGTCAGACACGACTGAGCAACTGAAATGAACTGAACTGAACTGATGATGAAAAGGACATGTTTTTTTGGTGTTAGTTCTCGAAGGTCTTGTAGGTCTTCATAGAACTGGTCAGCTTCAGCTTCTTCAACATTGGTGGTTGGGGCAAAACTTGAATTACTGTGATGTTGAATGGTTTGCCTTGGAAAAGAACAGGCATCATTCTGTCATTTTTGAGACTGCACCTAAGAACTGCATTTTGGACTCTTTTGTTGACTCTGTGGGTTACTCTGTTCCTTCTAAAGGATCCTTGGCCACAGTAGCAGATATAATGGTCATCTACATTAAATTCACCCATTCCCATCCATTTTAGTTCACTGATTCCTAAGATGCTGATGTTTACTCTTGCCATCTCCTACTTTACCATGTCCAATTTACCTTGATTCATGGGCCTAACATTCCAGAAGCCTATGTAATACTGTTCTTTACAGCATCGGATTTTACTTTCACCACCAGACACACTCACAACTGAGCATCATTTCTGCTTTGACCCAGTCACTTCATTTTTTTTTTGGAGCTATTAGTAATTGCCCTCTGCTCTTCCCCAGTAGCATTTTGGACACTCTCTGACCTGGTCTTATCTTCCAATGTCATATCTTTTTGCCTTTTCATACACTCCGTGAGGTTCTCCAGGCAAGAATACTGGAGTGGATTGCTATTTCCTTCTCCACTGAGTCAAGTTTTGTCACAACTCTTCACTATGAGGAGTCTAGCTATCCATCTTGGGTGGCCCTGCATGGCATGGCTCATAGCTTCACCAAGTTACATAAGCCCCTTCACTGGGACAAGGCCGTGATCCATGAAGGGGCCAGTTTCCTCTGCAGACACTGATTATCCCACTGGGGAAAGGGACACATGCAATGGCCTCTGTCCTAGGCTTTGGGGAATCCCACATATGAAGACAGTCTCCTTCAACAATTGTCCTTCCATTCTCTCCAAATCTCGACCATCCAGGGCCATCTGGTCTACCCTACTGCCCCCACGGAGGGTAGTAGTGTTAGTCTCTCAGTCATGTCCGACTCATTGTGACTCCATGGGCTATAGCCGAGAAGGCTCCTCTATACGTGAGATTCAACAGGAAAGAATGCTGGAGTGAGTTGCCATTTCCTTCTCCACTGTCCCCATGTAGGTGTACACCTAAACCAGACATGGCTGGTCATTCAGGGTCACCATAGCATTCCCACCAAAGGCAGTTGCTTCCCTGGACCTCCTGTGAACAAAGAACCCAGAAGGATCCCAGACACACCATTCTTAGCCTCCTTTCCTTCGGTCCATTCCACGGATTTACTTGGAAAGTGTAGATCTAATGAATTAGATTCTCTCTTTCTTTCCCCAAAAGAGAAATGGTAGACATAGTGCTGAACAGTCAAGACTTGAATGAGGGTACGTAAACATGAGGTTCAGATGTATATAATAGAAAACTTCAAAATGACGGTGGCTTAAGGAAGATAAAGCTCATTTCTGTCTTGTAAAACAAGTCTAAATGTAGTTAGCCCTGGGGTAAGCCTCTCTACTGGGCTTCCCTGGTGGCTCAGCGATAAAGAATCTGCCTGAAGTGCAGGAGATCTGGGTTTGGTCCCTGGGTTGGGAAGATCCCCTGGAGGAAGGCATGGCAACCCACTGCAGTATTCTTGTTGGGAGCATCCCATGGACAGAGGAGCCTGGCGGGCTACAGTCCGTAGGGCTGAACAGAGTTGGGCGTGACTAAAGCAGCTGAGCAGCAGCAGCAGCAGCAGCAGCTCTATCACCATCACTGACCCCAAGCTCCCTCTCTTTTGAGCCCCATCACCCTCAGCATTGTCTTCTAGCCTCAAGAACATGTTCCAAGACGGCTGCCAGAGTTCCAGCCATCATGACTAGGATCACAGGAAGGCAGAAATGCAGAAGAACGAAACAGGCTCCTGTCAGCTTTATCAGTTCCTTTTAAACCTCCTTCTCAGAAGTTTCACTCAATAGTTACTTCTCATTGAAGCATAATCTCTGGCTGCAAGGGGAGCTAAGAGTTGTATCTTTTATGCCAGGGAACAATACGATCAGCTAAAGAATCAAGATTTGATAACTTTAAAGAGAAAAAGAAGAATGGATGATGGAGAAGGTAAAGGGTAGCTTCTGCCACAAGGAATTTGATCTACATCTTAGGTCAACACATTTATTGGGCAGCTAGAGTATGCCTAGCAAAGGGCTGAGCTGAACCATAAAAGCGATAAGACATGGTCCTTATCCCTCAGGAACCAGCAGTCTAGAGTGGATGGTCTCACAGTTATGAATTGTTTTGGCAACAGAGTGCCAAAAAAGAAAAAAAAAAATTCTTTTGTGGAATGGAGAATTCACATATGATCTGGAATTTTGGAGTCTCCTGAAGCATTTGACGCTCTGACAACATCAGGCCTGATTTAGATCATTGTGGCAACAGCTGGTTAGAGAATCAACTGCCCTCTAGAAAGACCCCTTCTCCTGTTTGTTGCAGTCCCCGAGATCCCTGCATGGCCACAGCAGCACGTGAGTTAACCACTTCTGCTTAGGAAGACCCAGGTAGGTCGCGGGACAGGTTTCAGATGCCTCTGCATGGACAGCAAGCAGACACCATGGAAATCACCCTGGTAGATGCAAACCTGGAGAAGGAAATGGCACCCCACTCCAGTACTCTTGCCTGGAAAATTCCATGGACTGAGGAGCCTGGCAGGCTACAGTCCATGGGGTCACAAAGAGTCGGGTGGGACTAGTGCTAAAATACCCACCTGCCAATGCAGGAGACCTAAGAGACACTGGTTCGATCCCTGGGTCCAGAAGATCTCCTAGAGGAGGGCACAGCAGCCCACTCAGTATTCCTGCCTGGAAAATCCCATGGACAGAGGAGCCTGGCAGGCTACAGTCCATGGGGTCGCAAAGAGCTGGACACGTCTGAAGAGGCTTCGCAGATGTGAACTTACTTGAATTTGTGCCTCTCAGAGACAAAAATGGCTCTGAAATAAAAAGCCAAACCAAATCCACAGGCTTCCCAGAATTCCTGTGCTCTAAAGGAGAGACAGAAGATGTGGAAATATCCTTTTTCAACTTCTCCTTTGTTTGAGATGGCGTCTCCCCTTGCTTGTGGAAGCAAAGGGAGGGGTGGGGGAACTGACAGAGGCAGGCATGTCTCTCTCCCCAGCAGACGACCCCTGTGTCAGGCCGAAGGTGGCCCTACTTCTCCCAGGCAAGAGCAGCTGCTGGAAGCCCCTCCCAGTTCAGCCGGGACCCAGGCTCCCCCAGCGGCTCACCTCGGAGCGGAGGCCCCTCATTAGTGCTCAGAGCCGTCTTTGCAGGCTGCCCCCTGGAGCCTTTCTCCCGAGCCCCGGGCTGGGCCGAGATCTTGCTGGAACCACATTCCGTCTCGCTTCAGAGCGCCCGCCTGGCTGAGACGACCCCAGCGCGGTGCAAGCCGCCCGGAGTGCGGCGGCCCATTCTGGGTGGCCTCCCTTCTGCCCGACCCAAGGGCGTCTTGCAGCTATAAATTGAGTAAATTGAAAATGTTACTGAGGGTTGGAGATAAAAGAGAGAGCTGGGTGTCTCCATGAATAAAACATAGGAGGGAGGCCATTTCTTGGAAAAATAGAGAGAATAAATTGTGGCGGATCAATTTTATCTAATTTCTTGGCCGAGCTTCTGACATGCAAATGAATGTGCTCATAATTTATGAGTGAGCTATGGAGATTACCAGAGGGAAGGACTGCCTGGGTTTCTGGTGGAGGAAGGAGGGGCTTGGCTAAGGATTTAGCAAAAAATCTATGAGGCTTTTTCTCCTGAAACCTAAAGATTCAGGAACCCTCCCAGGAACCTTCCCAGGGAAGGCAAAAGCTTGGCAGAGTCCATTCTGGATGCCGGGGACCATCTTTGGAGTAAGTTCTTCGGGGCTGTCAGCGGCTGTCCCAGGCGCACCAATGGCCAGCTGGCCTGCGTGGCCACGACACACACAATCTGGCTACCAGGCCTTTGCTCAGTGCTCAGATGGTCTCCATCTCCCAATACCCCATCTCACCAACCATATTCTCTGTCTTCACTCTCGGTTTCCAGCTTAAGTCTTCCCTGCTAGGCCCCAGGGAACCCACCCTTCTTTCTGTACTCTGGAATGATGTATCCGCCTTTCTTGCTTTGAGTGACACACTAATCTGATCCTGTCTATAGATGTGTTCTCCTTGGCCTGAGCAATGACTGTAAAACATCTGAATTGGTTGCCAACGTTGAGAAATTGGGAGATTTCTCGTATATTCAGGATGCCTGGCTTCTATCGGAAGATCAGAACATCTGGTTACAATGGCCTTGTACTGGCATCAGTGGGCTGCTATTAAGAAGCAGCCACTGGGCCTCCAAGACAGAGGCGGACATCCTAATTTGCTGCAGACCCTACTGCTCCCTTTTGCCTCTCTAGCCTGAAGCCAGTGTCAGTGGCCATTTATTAATGGGCCTGCACTATCATTTTTAAGAATGGAATTAATGGAAGAATGGAGGTAATGGGAAAGTGAAATATCTCTTCTGTGACTAATGAAGAGGGTAAGTTAGAGGTCCAGAGAACAGATTTCAAGAGGGAAAGGGGACTCTTTTTTTTTTATTTTTTTTTTTCTGATGAGAATGCCTCTTTATAGAGGGCAGTGGTGGGAAGGGGTATAGCAGGCTGGTCATCATCACTGATTTCCCTGCAAAGACCTGCAGGCCCATGTTTTCATAGCGCTCATGTCCCTCTAGAATCATCTTGTTTGCTTATGTTGCTTTTGTGTGTATCACCCCAGTAGTAAAGCTCCACGAGGGTAGAGACCTAATCTGTTCACTGTTGTAGCCTCATAGCCTGCACTTAGTAGGTGCTCTTTTAAAGAATGAGAGAAAAGTGGCATATCCAGATGTCTGATCCAGAGGAGCCTTTCGAGAGAAGAGGTGCTGGGAAGAGGGTTCTCTGAGAAAGAGGCACAGCAGGGGAGGGGGGGGGGCGCTGGCACAGCTGCCTCTGAAGTGTCAGATGGGCTGAGGCCTGGCCGCTTGCTTGGAGACTGTGGAAATGATTGCTGGACCCAGGCTGGCCCAGAGCATCCATATATAGAGTGTGTAAGCCCACCAGTGCAGGAACAGGACTGGCAAGACCCTAAGAGGAGAGGTCACTGTGAAGGGGGTGTCATCCACTGGGTGGGCTCCACGTGAGCCCTGGGGTGTCCCTTCATCACCCCCAGGGCATCATCGGGCAGCAATGAGAATCTGAGCATGTCAGAGCTGGGAGGGAAACTGAGGCTCAGTGTGGGGACTGGGCCACAGGAAGTCTCTGAGAACACAGGAGTCTGCTCAGGCTTGGACTCTGCACCTGGGTCCCCTGCGAGTCCAAAGAGATGCAGGCACTGTCATTTTGAGTCTCCAGATAGATGAAAACAAGTAGCACGTGCTAAGTCATTTCAGTCGTGTCTGACTCTTTGTGACCCCATGGACTATAGCTCACCAGGCTCCTCTGTCCATGGGATTCTCCAGGCAAGAATACTGGAGTGGGTTGCCATGCCTTCCTCCAGGGGATTTTCCCGACCCAGGGATCAAACCTGTGTCTCTTATGTCTCCTGCCTTGGCAGGCGGGTTCTTTACCACTGAGCCATCTGGGAAGCCCTCAAACAATGTTAAATATGCAACCATTTAAAAAACCCTATTTGAGCATTTCTTCTTTCTTTTCTTCTCTCAAAACAAGTAAAGAAATGCTCAAATAGGGTTTTTAAATGGTTGCATATTTAACATTTTTTGCATTGAAAAAGCTAACACTTTTAACTCATTGAAAAAATATCACACAATGTGATCACGTTTTTCAGAAGACGATCACAGTGTTTAGAAATAACAGTCAGTCCCTGCGTCCTGCAGGGGTGGTCTGGGAGTGGCTGGATGGCCTTATACGTGGAGTGGTCTTCATTCACTCCTGCCGGCTGATGCCTGTGACTGCGTAGACCCGTTAGGAGACCCTCTGTGGTCTGCAATTGCGGTCATTGTGTGTGGATGCTCAGATGCTCAGCTGGGTCCAACTCTTTGCGACCCCATGGAATAGAGCTTGCCAGGCTCCTCTGTCCATAGGATTCTCAAGGCAAGAATACTAGAAAGGGTTGCCATTTCCTTCTCCAGGGGAATCTTCCTGACCCAGGGATTGAACCCATGTCTCTTAAGTCTCCTGAATTGGCAGGCGGATTCTTTATCACTAGCGCCACCTGGTGGGTGGGAAGCAAAATCTGCATGGCCTCCCTGTGGCCGGTGCAGGTCAGAATCCCTCTAAGCCTGTTTTCTGTTCTAAAAAATGAGCACCTTCCTTTGTAGCCCACGGGGCTGAGCTGAGGATGACTGTGCGGAGTGCTTAGCCCTGCGGGCTGCTGCTTCAGCCATAGGGCCGATCCTACCCCAAGGCTCCTACTCTTTCTGTACCGCCCCTCTGTCCCCATAAGCTCATCTCTTGGGGAGTTTTCAGAGCTCTGCTAATAGGACCTATCCCTTGAAAGCAGAAATGGGATTTTTCTTCCCAAATCCGTTCCTTAGGGGAAGTCTTCAAAGAGAGTTCTTGTAATTTCCCGTTATAAAATTTTATGTGCAATTACAAACAATGAACTGTGAGCATTAATTGAGCAGACTGGGAGATTTTCTGTTTTTAAATCATGACTATTTTAAAACCTCTCAGACCATGAGAAAATGGCCTGAGGAAATAAACTTCCAGAGGGTGACCCAAGCAGCATCCCATTCTTGTGGCCCCTCTTGTTGCCTCTGGTACCCTCCAGGAAAGGTGGTCAATGCACCCAGCAGAACCAGAGGGCCTGCTGCAGCAAGAGGAAGCAAGAGGCTGCCCAGTTCTCCCGATGTACAGGGCTACGTAAATAGTGGCTTTCACCCACTCCGGCTGCCTGGTGTATCTCTGCCTGGAGATCTCTCTCCATCTATCCATCCATCTATCCACCCATCTATCCGTCCATCCATCCAACCAAACACTATTAGCTGAGTGCCTACCAGGTGCCAGGCTCTGGGCACATAGGTCTGTGAGCAAAACAGACAAGCATTCCTCCCCAACTTGAGCTGACATTTTAACAAGGGAGACAGAGATAATGAACACAATAAATAAGAACACTATACAGTATATTAGAAGGTAATAAGGGCTTTGGAGAAAAACTAATTTGGGGATGAGACAGGAAGGAGAGGGTGGGGGCAGGCCTCCTTGAGACTGTGACATTTGAGCAAAGATTTGAAGGAGGCTGGGAAGCAAGCCATGTGGCTGTCTGGGTGGAAGTGTTCCAGGTAGAAGAAAAAAAGTGTGTTCAAGGGCCCTGGGGGATGCCCAGGAGGAAGGGGCTCTGTGCAGGCCTGCTCACCCTTCTAGGGACATTGAGTTGGCTCTGAAAGAAGTGGGAGCCATTATGGGGTTACAAACAGAGGAGTAGTGTGTGCTTACTTTGTAAAGGTTTTTTTTTAATTAATTGATATTTATTTGTTTATTTTGGCATGCTGCGTTTCCACTGCTGTGCACAGCCTTTCTCTAGCTGCAGCGAGTGGAGACTAACCTCTAGTTGAGGTGCGCGGGCTTCTGACTGCAGCGGCTTCCCTTGGTGCGGAGCACAGGTTCTCACGGGCTCAGTAGTAGGGGTACACAGGCTTAGTTGCTCCGTGGCCATGTGCGATATTCCCAGGCCAGGGATCAAACCTGTGTCCCCTGCACTGGCAGGCGGACTCTTAACCACCGGACCACCAGGGAGTCCTTGCACTGGCTGACCTTTTAAAGGACTGCCCTGGCTGCTGTGTTGAGATTTACACTGCTGTCCACCACTGAAGCTACTGGACACAAGGCTGTCAAGTGCTTGACACATGGCCCATCTGATTCTGGATGGTGAAGACTTACCATGCAAGAAAGAAACTGTCTCATTAACTATTTGAAGACACTGATTATACGTTGAAGTGATAATATTTTGAATATATTAGCCTAAAATATGTATTATTGCAATTTATTCCATTTCACTTTTTAGACTGTGGCTACTAGAAAAGGTAAAATTCCATACATGGGTCATATTCTGTTTCTGCTGGACAGCGCTGCTCTAGACAGTACAGGTCAAGGTCAGAAGCTGGGAGACATTTGGGAGGCACGGCCGTAATTCATGTGAGAGGCAATGGCAGCTGAGCCAGGGGACAGCGTGGTGGGAAGTGGTGGAATTCTAGATGGGTTGCAAAGCTGTGTTTGTGACTGGACTGCAGGGCCTTGCTTCACAGATGTGTGAGGAATGATTCACACATAGGCTCTTCCCGTCACACTGTGGTGGGGAGGTGTGTGGAAAGGGAGACGGGATCCAGAGAGTCAGAATCCTCTCCTGGAACCCGAGTCCAGAACAACGCCCCTGGAGGGACTGTTGGTGGATGAACTCAGAGAACTGGCTGTCCGCATGGGGGCAGTGTAAGACCGGGTCTCATGTAACAGGTGGTTGTGAGAATCCAGGTCTTGACTTCCCCTTCTGTAAAATGGGGGCAGAGCTGTGACAGTTAAGCGGGTAGCCAGACTACGTGCGATCGATGGGGTGCTACTGTTATTACAGATACAGGGACTACGATCTGGAAGGAACTGAGGCTGGGTTCGCCTGCTGCCTCTCTGACAAGTCTGCTCTACTCTATGAGAAGTTCCACAAGAGCTACTGTTCTTGTTTTATTAAAAGTACTCAGGCAGACTTAGAGAACGAATTTATAATTGCTGGGAGTTGGAGGGAAGGTCTGGGGGAAGATAGCTAAGGAGATTGGGATGGACGTGTACACACTGCTGTATTTAAAATGGATGACTAACAAGGACCTAGTGTATACACATGGAACTCTGCCCAGCATTACGTGGCAGCCTGGATGGGAGGGGAGTTTGGGGCAGAATGGATACATGTGTATGAATGGCTGAGTCCCTTTGCTGTTCACCTGAAACTATCAGATTGTTTGTTAATCGGCAATATAAAATAAAGAGTTTTAAAATCATCTTATTATGTATTCAGTTCAGTTCAGTCGCTCAGTCGTGTGCGACTCTGCAACCCCATGGACTGCAGCACGCAAGGCTTCCCTATCGTTCACCAACTCCTGGAGCTTATTCAAACTCATGTCCATTGAGTCAGTGATGCCATCCAACCATCTCATCCTCTGTCATCCCCTTCTCCTCCTGCCTTCAGTCTTTCCCAGCATCAAGGTCTTTTCCAAAGAGTCAGTTCTTCGCATCAGGTGGCCAAAGTATTGGTAGCCTTTCCCTTCTCTAGGGGATCTTCCCAACCCAGGGATCGAACCCAGATCTCCAGCATTGCAGGTATATTCTTTACCAGCTGAGCCACAGGGAAGCCCCTATTACGTATTAATATATAATAAAAATAAATAAATAAAAACGCTCAGAGACTTCCCAGGCAGGCCGGTGGTTAAGACTCTGCCCTTCCACTGCTGGGGGCACAGGTTCGATCCCTGGTCAGGGAACTAAAGATCCTGCAAGCCTCCAGACGAATGCAGAAAGAAAAAAAGTATTGATCCTTGTCTGCCCAAAAGGAAGGAGACCCCCAGGCTCCTCCCAGGCCCCTGCCAAGATGGTGGATGGAGGCCTGGGGGCCGCAGAGGAAGCAGTGTGTCCTGCAGCATCTTTGCTGGGTTGAGGGGCAGAGGGACCATGAACCACTGATTGGAGGGACTTCTGGAGACAGTGGTGGTCATGGTTTGGGGGAGCCCTGTGGTGTAACAGAAGGAGTAAGCTCAGCTTGAGTAATGAGAGCGCTGCAGGCAGAGGAGAGGCTAGGAGTCATAGCGCCCTGGACTCAGGGCTCTGCTTCTCTGGTTTCCGCTAGCAGGCTGGGTGGAAGGGGCTGCTGCTTCCTCTACCACCTCTTTTCAGTTCAGCGTAGTGCTGAGCCTTGCACACAGTAGGTCCTGAATAAATTATGACTGCGTGGAAAAAGCAAGGCTGTATTGGAATGCACTAGAATAATGTTTGTTGAATGCACAGAAAGAAGAGCATTGGTTGGAAATATTGATCACCCTGCTCCATGACCACCACTGTCTCCAGAAGTCCCTCCAATCAGTGGTTCATGGTCCCTCTGCCCCTCAACCCAGCAAAGATGCTGCAGGACACACTGCTTCCTCTGCGGCCCCCAGGCCTCCATCCACCATCTTGGCAGGGGCCTGGGAGGAGCCTGAGGGTCTCCTTCCTTTTGGGCAGACAAGGATCAATACTTTTTTTCTTTCTGCATTCGTCTGTAAGTTGCACATAACTCAGTCAACAGCAGTCAGTCCATCTGTCCACCCACCACTTCCCAGACAAAGGCCTCCAGCACCTCTCTCCTGGACACCCACTGTGGCCTCCTCACCTCTCCTTCCTTCTACTTTTGCCCTCTCAATTCTTCCTCCACATGGCAGCCAGTGGGTAAGATTTACATTTAAAAATGTAAATCAGATTATGCTCTATCTCTGGTTCCAACCTTCTATGGGCTCCCCTTGCCACCAGCAAACAAGTCTGCAAGGTCCTACATGATCTGACTCCATGTCTCCGGCCAACTTCATATCTTAACGTTCTTGCTGTCTATACCATCTTTCCTTTCCTAGAACTCAAGCCAGGCGCTGCCCCAGGGCCTTTGCACTTGCTGCTACTCGACCTAGAACACTGTTTCCTCCCATTTTTGCCTTGGTAACATCCTATCCTATCTCAGTGCAAGCACCTCCTCCTCGGAGAGGACTTCTTTGAGCCCCTCAATCTAAGAAATCCTAAATTAATTCTTACTTTAACATCTGCTATCATATGTCACATTCTACCGGTTTCTTGTGTATGCATTTGGTTGTCTGTGTATTGTGTAAGCTTCCTGAAGAGTTCCCATCTTTGTCACCTCCCCTGCCCAGTTCAGTGCCTGGAATATAGTAAGTACACTGTGAATACTGTTGAATGAAGAGATGTGAGTGTCTGTGCTAACCTTGAGCACCTTGTGCGTATCATCTCATTTAATCCTTGTAAGCGCCTCTGTTACCAAGGAGACAACTAAACTGTCTGAGGATTGAAATCTCATGTCTGACTCTGCAGTTTGTGCTGTTGATCCCCGCGCGAAACCGTCCCTCCGATCCCAGTTCTGCCCTGGCTCTGCCAGTAACTGACTCTGTGGCTTTGCTCATGACCAGCTTGGAGTTCCTTCTTACTCCAGTGGGGAAGAAGGCTGAGTGTTTCTAGCCCCTGTAGCTCAGAAGATCTTGGGCGTGGTTCTTGACGGGACATATGTGTCCCCTTGGGAAGGTTTATATTTGGGATATTCCTATGGGAACAGTTACATCCTGTACCACTGTACCTGCTGCTTTATTATAAATACATATGCTGATATTATGCTCAGTCACTCAGTCATGTCCAGCTCTTTGGGACCCCATAGACTATAGCCCACCAGGCTTCTCTGTCCATGGAATTATCCAGGCAAGAATACTGGACTGCGTTGCCATTTCCTACCCTAATACTGATGTTATATTTTATTTTTCATCCTAATTTAGGGTAGAGCTTAGGTTAGGCTTTAACTTTAGGGGAGTAAAAGGGGTATTACCAAATGCATACTATAGGGAGTTCCATGGTGGTCTAGTAGGATTTGGTGCTTTCACTACTGTGGCCTGGGTTCATTCCCTGGACAGGGACCTGAGATCCTGCAAGCTGTATGGCGTGGCCAAAAAGAAAAAAGGGCATGTAACAGAAGGGAGCCTTCATCATTGATGGGGACAGAAATCAGAACCTGAGGCTGGAGGCGCAGACCAGGAGCAGCATGAGGGGCCTGCCGGGGGTTGGGGGGTGTCCTATGTCTATGCCTGGGAGGTCATGACATGGAGGTGCACGCGTATAACCTTCATTGAGCCATACACCAAAGATAGCGTCATGTGAAATAGTAAGCCTTACCAGTTTTTAAAATTAAGTGAAATAATAAAGAATGAAATAAATAAATGACATAAAGTGGGCCTGAGGACAGAAGCCACTGGGGTCCTTCAGCCCAGGGGTCCCCCCAGGTCTTGTGAGGGTCTCTTTGATCCCTAGACTTGGCCCCAGCACCTCCTCCTTCCTGACACCATCTCAATGGGTTCCTGCGGGCAGCCCCCTCCCCACCCCCCATACTCCCTTCTTAGCATTACTCACAGGGTGGCCTGGTGACTTGCTGGTGGCCCCTTTGGCTGTAAGCGGCTTGCCAGTGGGGCGTGGCTCCCAGCTTGGGTACCCAGGCTGCAGGCTGCAAGGGTGTTTGCTGAATGAATCAGCACCCAGCCTGTGGGGGAGGCTGGTGCTCTGGCTCACCCCAGGTTCCACACCTTCCAATCTAACAGGGGAGAATATGTACATTCTAGGTCTGCAGGTTCAGAGGAGGAGACCTGGGGAGCCTTGCAGGACTGCTAACAGTGGTGTGAATACCAGCTACCACTAGGCTCGATGTTCAGGCCTCATCTGGGGTGATCCTACCCTTGAGGTGGGGGTGGATACCTGGGCTCCACCATGTTCGAGATGGGGGCCAGCAGGTTCAGAGAGCTCCTGCCCTTTCCAGAGCTCACACAGGGCATGGGGCAGAGTGGGACTGGTTACCCATAACTCCCTGACTCCAGAGCCCAAGCTCACATTTCCCTCTCAGTCTTGCTCCTGTAGAAAGATGAGAAAGAAAGAGGACAGCTCCTACTTGGTCTCCTGAAACTTCCTTTCCTCCGAATGCTGGGTCTTTGAAAGTCTGGTCTCTATGATCTTTCCTTTGGATGCTGTGTTCTCAGGATAGGCTTTTACATGAAAGCCGGAGAGACAGCCGTCAGACTTAAGAAGGCACTTCCTGACTCTCAGTCATGAAATACTGCTCTGGGCAGGTTAGATGTGGTCAAGCTGGAAATTAGGGCCTGGACCCTGTGATATCTGAGCTCTTGGGCCCAGAGTCTGACTCCCTGAGCTCCTGGCTCTGGGGACCTACCTCGGAAAGAGTGAGGTTAGCCAGGCACTAGGCCTCCCAGGACCAGCATCCCTGTGTCCCCCAGAGCTGCGGAGCCCTGGAGGCCCAGAGCAACCTAGGGGGAGAGAGAGAGAGAGCACAGGCAAACTTTTCCTAGCAACTTTCCAGTGGCCAGAGGCTTCCCCGGAGGACCTGGCCTGCCGCGTCTCCGGGCCCTGTCTCCCATGGGTGCAGGCCCTGGGGAAGGGGGCTGTGGGTGATTGGAGCCTGGCAACTCCCAAGCGAACCACTAGCCCCTCAGGGCCCCTTCCCAGGAGGGCCCTTGACCCCGGAACCTCTGTTTTCAGTCCTTTTGCTCAGGGATCTGTTCCCTCCCTGCCAGGGCCCAGGTTGCTGAGCAGAGGCCACCAGAGACCCTGGGGACTATGAGAAGCCTGGAGGAAGCCCGGAGGAGCTGAAGCTCCTGGGCCCCGTTGCCAGGCCCCGACCTTCCCCTCACTCTTGGAGGGTGGGGCCTCCCCTGGGCCCTGAGAGGCCTGGGTAGGAAAGGAAATATGGGATTAACTGCAAAGAGCCGAAGGACCCGCCAGGAACACTTGGAGGGCCTCCTAAACACAGGCTTGGTTATTTGGATTTTCAAGTGGCAACTGTCCCTCCCCCTCCCCCCCCCAGCACTTTCCTCTGCTTCTCCCATCTCCTCCTTGTGGTCTTACCTCAGGGAGTGCAATCACTCGTTCATTCACTCAGTAAGGTTTTACCGAGCATGGACTGGGCCAGCCAGGTGCCAGGCACCGGAAGAACAGTGCTAGACAAGGGGACGGGGTCTTTGATTGCAAGGAGCTGACAGCCAGGGAGCAGGTGAATCACAGACAAGTGACGTGTCTTCCGGAAGTGATTAGGACCATGGTGATGGTGAATCAGAATGGTTTCACAGCAAGTGATGAGGTGGGGGAATATGAAACCGGGTCGGTGCACCGAGGCCCCATGGCAAGGGCAAAGTCCCCAAGGCAGGAAGTGGTGGAGGTGTTCCAGGGGCAGGGGGTGGTCAGAGGGTAGGAGTGTGGTGGCTAGGGGACACCTGCATGGTGAGGTCAGTGGGGCCCCATCACGCTGTGCCTGGCTGGCTGAGGATGCAGGTTGACCTGGATTCTAAGTGTCAGAGTCATTGGAAAGGTTTAGCAAGGGAGTGATGTGATCAGCTCTGCATTTGGAGAGCACTGTTCTGGAGGCTTCGAGGGGAACTGTTTGGAGGTGCGAGGGGCTCGGGGGAGACCTGTTAAGGTAGAAGATGGGTTGGGGGGGGCTCCCTTTGGACCCTGGGGTCTCTCCAGGTGCTCTGAGCAAGGCTTGGGTTTCCACTTCAGTCTTTAACAAAAGTGCCACCTGAAGAATCATTTGCAACTGGGGTTTACCCTGAATTTTAATTTACTATTTGTGGGGCTTCCCTGGCAGTCCAGTGGCTAAGACTCTGTGCTCCCAATGCAGAGGGCCCAGGTTCGATCCCTAGTCAGGGAACTAGATCCCATATGCCAAGACTAAGACCTGGCACAGCCAAATAATTTTTTTCTAAAAGTGTGGGCTTTTAAGAAATAGGAGCCCATCCCCTCTGGGGCACCCTGGGAGTCAGTGTACAGTGTGTGCCTGAGCTGGCGGTGGAACTGGGGTGTTTATACACCACCTCCCATCAGCCTTGGTTGAGGGCCGCTCATAGGGGAACTAACTCTGCAGCACTCAGGTCCACCTGTGTATAGACAGAGTCAGCGTGGGTGACCTCAGGCAAAGAGACGGAAGTGCCGGCAGTCAGAAGTCTGAAACTTTGGGCCCTAAATAGCTTTGGGAGGTAAAGGGTGGAATACCCAAGTGTCTGCTGCAGCAAGTTACTTAGCCCAAGCCTCACTTGCTTCATCCGTAACATTGGAATAATAACAGCAACCCTGTTTAAAAAAAATAAGTAAGAAGTCCTGACTCCTAGGGTGATTGTGAGATTTAATGAGAGAATGCTCTTAACATGCTTGACTCAGGGCGTGCCTCCTATGTGGGTGCTTCATTCATTTGCTTGATGGGTATTTACTGCGTGGCTCAGGGTGCCAGGCTAGCCAGTAGGAATACAAAGGCCGTAATACCAGCAGCAGTGTGTGGCCTCTTGGACTCTCAGGTAGGACCATTCATGCTGCCTCCCGGGGTTCCTGCAGATGCCCCCGGTGGTCAGGGCATAATAGCGTGCCCTTCCAAGGCTGCCCTCCCTTCCAAGGCTGCCCTCCCTTCCAAGGCTGCCCTCCCTTCCCCACTCCACTAAATGCTTCTTGAGGCATTGCCTCCCAAATAAGCTACTTGCCCTGGGATCTCCTCTTGGGATCTCCTTGGGGAATTGGGGGGACACCTAAAGAAAAGCAGCTTATAACCAGGAGAGTGGGGAGCTAGCTTAGCTTTGCTTCCTCGGTCCCATCTAGCTCTCTTCACAGCCTCCTTGCCCCCTCCCCCGTGGTCTTTCTTCCCTTTGGCCAACTTCCTGGCTCTGCTTCCAGGCGGGCATCCTGTCACTTTTCCCCTAAATTCACCTGACGGTTTCTCTATCTCCTATTGACGAGGGTGTACTCTTGCTTACATGATAATTTAGATCAACATTTTAATTGACTCAGTTTTTTTTTTTTTTTTTAAACTGTGGTAACATATATGTAGCCATTAGAATGGTATCATCTGCATATCTGAGGTTGCTGATATTTCTCCCAGCAACCTTGATTCCATTTTGGGATTCAACCAGCCCAGCGTTTCACATGATGTACTCTGCATATAAGTTAAATAAATAGGGTGACAATATACAGCCTTGTCATACTCCTTTCCCAATTATGAACCAGTCAGTTGTTCCATATAAGGTTCTAACTGTTGCTTCTTGACCTGCATACAGGCTTCTCAGGAGACAGATAAGGTGGTCTGGTATCCCTATCTCTTTAAGAATTTTCCACAGTTAGTAGTGATCTGCACAAAGACTTCAGCGTAGTCAATGAAACAGAAGTAGATGTTTCTCTGAAATTCCTTCACTTTCTCTACGATCCAATGAATGTTGGCAATTTGATCTCTGGTTCTTCCACCTTTTCTAAACCCAGCTTGTACATCTGGAAGTTCTCGATTCACACACTGCTGAAATGTAGCTTGAAGTATTTTGAGCATAACCTTAGTAGCATGTGAAATGAGCACACTTGTACAGTAGTTTGAGCATTGTTTGGCACAGCCCTTCTTTGAGATTAGAATGAAAACTAATCTTTTTCAGTCCTGTGGCCACTGCTGAGCTTTCCAAATTTGCTGACATATTGAGATCTGCTGATGATACTATGCTAATGGCAGAAAGTGAAGAGAAACTAAAGAGCCTCTTGATGAGGGTGAAAGAGGAAAGTGAAAAAACTGCCTTAAAGCTCAACATTCAAAAAGAAAAAAAAAAAGATCACGGCATCTGGTCCCATCACTTCATGGTAACTAGAAGGGGGAAAAGTGGAAACAGTAACAGATTTGATTTTCTTGAGCTTCAAAATCAGTGTGGATGGTGACTGCAGCCATGAGATTAAAAGACGCTTGCTCCTTGGAAGAAAAGCTATGAAAAACCAAGGCAGTGTATTAAAAAGTAAAGATATGTCTTTGCTGACAAAAGTCCCAATAGTCAAAACTATGGTTTTTCCAGTAGTTGTGTATGGATGTGAGTTGGACCATAAAGAAGGCTGAGTGCCAATAAATTGATGCTTTTGAACTGTGGTTTTGGAGAAGACTCTTGAGAGTCCCTTGGACTGCAAGGAGATTAACCAATCAATCCTAAAAGAAATCAACCCTGAATATTTATTGGAGAGACTGAAGCTGAAGCTGAAGCTCCAATACTTTGGCTACCTGATGTGAAGAGCCAGCTCATTTGAAAAGACCCTGATGCTGGGAAAGATTGAAGGCAAAAGGAGAAGGGGAAGCAGAGGATGAGATGGTTAGATAGCATTACCAACTCAATGGACATGAACTTGAGTAAACTCCAGGAGATAGTGGAGGACAGGGAAGCCTGGCATGCTGCAGTCCAGGGGGTTGCAAAGAGTTGGACAGGTCTGAGCAACTGAACAACGACAACATATCTGTAACAAAGTTTACCATTTTAAGACATTTTAAGTGTACAGTTCAGGGGAATTAAGTCGTGCAACATCGCCACCATCCGCCTCTAGAACTTTTCCACCATCCCAAACTGAAACTCTGTATTCATTAAGCAGTAACCCCCAGTTCTCCCCTCCCCCTGCCCCTGGTAACTTCTTTTCTGCTTTCTGACTCCTAAATTTTCCTATTCTAGGTACCTCATATACTGGCGTCACATATTTGTTTTGTGTCTGGCTTTTTAAAAAAATTATTTATTTATTTGACTGTACTGGGTCTTTGTTGCAGCATGCGGGATATTTAGTTGCAGCACGTGGGATCTAGTTTCCTGACCAGGGATCAAACCCCGGAGCTCGGAGTCTGAGCCACTGGGAAGTCCCTGTCTTGTTCCCCTTGGCATATTTTCAAGGTTCATCCATGCTATAGCATGCATTTAACCTTTCTATGGACAACGACTACTCTATTTTACAAATACACCACATTTGTTTATCCATACATCTGTTGATGGACATTCTGGTTGGCTTACTTTTTTAAAAAGCTTGTATTGGAGTAGAGTTGACTTACAGAGTGGTGTTAGTTTCAGGTGTACAGCAAAGTTAATCAGCCATACATACATACATATCATTCTTTTCCCATATAGGTCACTACAGAATACTCAGTTTCCTTTGCTATAGAGTCTGTCCTTGTTTTCTATTTTATGTATAGTAATATATAAATGTTAACCCCAAATTTCCTAATTTATCACTTCCTCCACGTTTCCCCTTTGGTTACCATAAGTTTGCTGGAGAAGGCAATGGCAACCCACTCTAGTACTCTCGCCTGGAAAATCCCATGGACGGAGGAGCCTGGCGGGCTGAAGTCCATGGGGTCGCACAGAGTTGGACACAACTGAGCTACTTCACTTTCACTTTTCACTTTCATGCATTGGAGAAGAAAATGGCAACCCACTCCAGTGTTCTTGCCTGGAGAATCCCAGGGACGGGGGAGCCTGGTGGACTGCCGTCTATGGGGTCACACAGAGTTAGACACGACTGAAGCGACTTAGCAGCAACCATAAGTTTGATTTCAAGATCTGTGAGTCAGCTTCTGTTTTGTGAATAAGTTCATTTGTATCATTTTGTATTAGATACCACATATAAGTAATATCATGACTTCCCTGGTGACTCAGAAGTAAAGAATCTGCCCGCAGTGCAGGAGATACAGAAGACACAGGTTCGATCCCTGGGTCTGGGAGATCCCCTGGAGGAGGAAATGGCAACCCACTCTGGTATTCTTGCCAAGAAAATCCCATGGGCAGAGGAGCCTGGTGGGCTACAGTCTGTGGAGTGGCAAAGAGTCGGACGTGACTGAGAACACACACCATAAGTGATATCTTATGCTGGATGTCTTTCTCTGTCTGACTGACTTCCCTCTGATAGTCTCCATGTCCATCCAGGTCTAGCCAGTGCCTGGTGCCTTATGGATGCTCACTGATTCCTTTAGGCCTGGGGCCAGGGGAAACCAGAGCTATGTTCCTTCAACAATCAGCAGCATCCTGGAACTCACATTTCCACCCACTTGTGCTGAGATTTAGGGCTCCTCCTGGGCTCCTGGAGCCTGGTTACAGCATCACCACCTGCCCCTGCCTGTGTTTGGTCATCTTTACCTTTTCACTGCATCTCAGCCTGACCTCCAGCTGCCAGCCCCTGCATTCCTTTACCTGCTGGCTTTCTCTGGGTGCTAGAGCCCATTTTGCCACCCACAGTGCAGGCTGAAAGTGCCAGAGGATAAATAGCCCCTGGAAATAGCTTTTACCTAATGATCGAGACTGTTGGTAGATAGTCTTTGGGTGGGACAACCCTGGGGTGGTGCGTGGTGGGGTGCTGATTGTTGAAGGAACACAGCTTTGGCTTCTCCTGGGCCCAGACCTAAAGCAGTCAGTGATCATCCGTAAGGCACCAGGCACTGGCTAGACCTGGATGGACATGGAGACAATCAGAGGGAAGTCAGTCAGACAGAGAAAGACATCCAGCATAAGATATCACTTACGGTGTGTGTTCTCAGTCATGTCCGACTCTTTGTGACCCCGTGGACTGTAGCCCACGCTGGCTCCCAGGGCTCCCCAGCAGGCCTGAGCCTCAGTGGCACTCAGTGGTAACAGACTTGATAAACACACTCTTTGCTGGTCGCTGTCCCCTCCGTGTCTTCCATCGTCTCTTCCATGGGTACTTCCTGAAACCACCTCGCAAGTAAATAACTTACACCAGAACCCTTGTCAAAGCCTCTGTGTCTGGAGGAACACAACCTAAGACACTGGAAAACATTAGATTTCAGCTCATTTTCCATAACCGGGAAACCCATTTTTCCTTTTTGATTGCTTTCAATACAGCAATTGGGGTGGGGGTCGGTTGCAGAGAGGACCAGAAATTGCCTCGATTTCCAGCCGACTGTTTTCCACAGGGGTTACCCCAACTGGCTAGAGCTTCTCAAAGAAATGGAAACATTGTAATTAACATACGAAATCCTTACTTCTGATGTTATTAAATTTGTTACGCTTATACGGTGCAGAGCATATTGAAAAGGCAAATTAAAATGTTATGTGTTAATAAGCTTGGATTAAATTGGGCTTTGAGAACCCCGGGAAGTGGAGTGAGTCCCACTTGGACGCTGTGTAGGGTGTTTAAGGAGTCTCTTCCTCCCCTTGAAGCCGCTGCCACTGAAATTACTGGAGAAGACTCAGGATCTTAAGAGGAACCTCCCGTCTGAAAGCACAGACTGGTGAATGTGTTTTGGTCAAGTGTATGTTCAGAGGTGGGTTTCTCTATACTTTGGCCCCCCGACAGGGGGAAGGTAGGGGAAACTAAGCAAGCTCTCAAAAGAAAAGAGAAAAAAAATCTACTGTCAGCCAAGTTAGCCCTAGGACCTGCAGACTGCAGACATGAGAGCCCCTCCACCCCCACCCCACGCACCAGCTCTTGGTGACTGGTGTCCCAAGTTTGGAGGACTTGAATGAACAAGCTTGGCCAGGATGGAGCTGCACTAGCCCCAACCCTGTAGGAACGTGAAAACCCTCCTCTGGAGGGACTTAGGACTGAAGCTGGAAGACTGCTCTCTCCCAGTAAGGTTGCCTAGGGCTCCATCACAATCCTCTTTCGGTTTCTTGGAGCCTGGAAAGCTCTCCCTGTTTCTTGGCCTTCCAGAGGCTGCTTTCTCCCCTGGTCTCCTCCCACCTCTCTGATGGTTGCTCCTCAGACCCCACCTTGGGACACCCCTCCTGTGGTCATCTTCCCCTCAACCTACCCCCACCTAGCCCTCTACCCTCTCCACTCGACACATTCATCTTGGGTGACCTTTCCCACTGTGAAGTTTCTTCTTTCACCTCCTCTTCTTCTGATGATTCTGGATCTCTCTCTTCTATCTAGATCTTCCTCCCCAAACTTTAGGCCTGGTGCACATGGGCTACCTCCGCCCAAGACCACCGAGCTCAACAACCTTCTTCCTCCATGACAGCTCCCTAGCTTGTGTCTCGTCTCTGCTAATATTCAAGCTGGCCTCCAGAAAGTGAAGGTCGTTCAGCATGTCCGACTCTTTGCGAACCCATGGGATAGTCCTTGAAATTCTCCAGGCCAGAATACTGGAGTGGGTAGCTGTTCCCTTCTCCAGGGGATCTTCTCAACCCAGGTCTCTCACACTGCAGGTGAATTCTTTACCAGCTGAGCCATCAGGGAAGCCCAAGCTGGCGCCCAGGGAACTGTCCTAATGCTGTATTACTTATCCAGTGCTGTGTAACAAATCACCCTAAAAATTTAGCACCATTTTAACACAATGAACATTTACCATCTCACACATATTTTGGCGGGTCAGGAAGCTGAGTGGCTTGACCGGGTGGTTTTGGACCAGAATCTCTCTTGAGGTTGCAATCAAGATGCTGGACAGGACCGCAGTCTCCTGAAGGTTTAACTGGAGCAGGAGAATTTGCTTCCATGGTGCTCACACATGGCTGTTGGCAGGAGGCCTCAGTTTCTCACCGTGGCTTTCTCCAAAAGCCTTCTTGAGTGTCCTCATGAAATGACAACTGGCTTCATCCAGAGTCAGTGCTCCAAGAGGGCCCAGGAGACAGCTGTGATGCCTTTTATAGACCTAGACATACACCATCCCTTTAACTGTATTCGATTCGTTGGAAGCAAGCCACTAAGGACAGCCATACTCAAGGGGCATGAGTTAGCCTCCACCTTTTGGGGGGAGGAATGTCAAGGGCTGATGGACATGTTTTCAAATCAGTGCACATGCTTTCCTGCCACGTTTGTCCTTTCTGCATCTGACCAGCCTCAAATCTGATTGGTTAACTTTTTTTTTTTAATTATAAAAGTTAATACTGGTTTACTGCAAACAGTTAATATAGAAAAGTAGAAAGAAGGGAAAACACCTCCAGTCCTACCACCAAAATAATTCTATGGTTTGGGGCACTCCCGTGCAGGCTTTTCTCTCTGTAGTTGTACTATCAGGTGGGAGAAGGAGTGGAGTTATCAGGACTCCCTCACCAAGTGCTGGAGCAGCGAGTGGGGGTGCTTCCAGGAGCTGTGCCCTTCAACTGAGCCATTTTCAGAACCGTAGAGACACAGAGAGGGAGCCGGAGAAATAAATACCCTGGCCTCTCTCTTCTCCCACCCTCTGATCTCCCCTGGTGCCCTCTCTTTGGCTGAACAACAGGAAATTAGGGGGTGGGGTGCTGCGATGAGGCAGGCTGTAGTTGATAGACTCAGGATTTAGGCAGGGAGAAGGGTGAAGACTATCCACAGAGCAGGCAAACAGAGTCAATAGCGCAGTAGACAGGTGCCTTTAAACAAGCTGGAGTCATATTCTTATACGATTTTGAATTCTCTTTATTCTAAATGAAGCTTAAAATGAAGCTTTTTTTGGTAAGAATTTTTCCAAGTTGCTTGATTAATCTTCAAAATCATGATATTGAATGGCTGTGGATTGACATTCCTTGACTTTTCCTTGCAAGCATTCCCTGTTCTCCCCACAGCCTTCATCTGACCCCTTGCACTAACTTGCTGATTCATCTCCCATCTGTGGCTTTACCTCTTCCAGTCTGTTCTCTTTCAGTCTCTGGAGGGACCATTCTGTGACACAGATCTGGTCATGTTATTTTCCCGCTTGTGTGCATGCGTGCTAAGTCACTTCAGTTGTGTCTGACACTTTGAGACCCTATGGACCGTAGCCTGCCAGGCTCCACTGTCCATGGGATTCTCCAGGCAACAATACTGGATTGCCATGCCCTCCTCCAGGGGATCTTCCCAAACCCAGGGATTGAACCCACATCTCTTGTGTCTTCTGCACTGGCAGATGGGTTATTGACCAGTAGCACCACCTGAGAAGTTCCATTTTCCTGCTTGAGACCTTCAGTGGTTCCCCACTGTTATTAGTGCAATCCCCAGACTCTTCTATGCATCTGGCAAGGTCCTGCAGGCTCTGGTGCCTCTTCCTCTCCAGATGCAGCTCCAGCCCCCTCCCTGCAGGCATCAGAGGTCCAGCCACACTGCTTTTGCTGATGGGAGGCAGTGTGTGTAGTAGTTAGGGCTTGAGCACTGTAGCCAGTCTGCCTGGGTCCACATCTCAGCTCTCCTGATGCCAGCTTTATCACTTGCACATTTCTCTGCCTGGAAAACATGAGTATTGATATGCCTTGGGGTGGAAGGACTCTGAGTGAATGCATGAAGAGAGTTTGGGATGGTCCTTGGAGCATCATGACTGCTCAATATGTCTATATGATATTAGCGTCATCGTTATTGTTATTGCTCCCTGAACACACCAGAGCAGTTCTAAAACGGGCCCTTCCATCAAGAGCCAGAGTCCATGGCTCTTCCTCTTGAATCAAGGTGGGCTTAAGGCTGCTTCAACCAGTAGAATGAAGTGGGAGTGATGGTTTGTGACTCCTGAGGCGGTGCAGCTTCTATCTTTTCCAATAGAATACTCCTTATTACAGCCCCAACCTTCAGGTGTGACTACCCCGAAGTGGCCATAATATGAGGAAGCCTAAACTGCATAGATAGGCCATGTGCAGGCACTGTGGCTGGCAGTCCTAGTCTCTGAATCACCCTGGCCCATGCCAGGTAAATGAGTAAACGAGACCAGACAATTTCAGGGCGCTAGTCTGAGTTGCTCCAGCCTCAAGTTTTCCAGCTGAGGACCCCAGACACTGAGGAGCAGAGATACTCTGCCCTAACTGAATTCCCAACCTGCTATGAACATAATAAAATGGTTGTTTTAAGTGGTTAAATTTTGACATAATTTGTTACACAGCAATGAATACATAATCAATACTTACATAATGCTCTTTTTTTCCCTTTGGCCCACTCCTGCACATTCTTCAAGACCCTGAAAAAATGTCACCTCCTCTGTGAAGTCTTTTCTGATTCCTCCCTGCCCTTTCTTCTGTTTTCTCAGCCATATCCATCTCTATCATTAGACCAGGCACCCTGGAGGGCAGGAGCTTGGGTCCACATTTATCTCCCCAGCATCTGGTCAGGGGTATAATAGGTTACATTTGCTGAATGAATGAATGAAGCCACAGCTCTTTCTCCACAGGAGTTGGCCTGCATGGCAGAACTATCTGGAAAATATTGGCATAATTTCCACATTGTGGGACTAGATAAACATTAGTTTAGTTCAGTTCATTTCAGTCGCTCAGTCGTGTCCGACTCTTTGCAACCCCATGAATCTCAGCACGCCAGGCCTCCCTGTCCATCACCATCTCCCAGAGTTCTCTCAGACTCACGTCCATCGAGTCTGTGATGCCATCCAGCCATCTCATCCTCGGTCGTCCCCTTCTCCTCCTGCCCCCAATCCCTCCCAACATCAGAGTCTTTTCCAATGAGTCAACTCTTCCCATGAGGTGGCCAAAGTACTGGAGCTTCAGCTTTAGCATCATTCCTTCCAAAGAAATCCCAGGGCTGATCTCCTTCAGAATGGACTGGTTGGATCTCCTTGCAGTCCAAGGGACTCTCAAGAGTCTTCTCCAACACCACAGTTCGAAAGCATCAATTCTAAAAATCCTGACTTGTTCAAATCCTAAATAATCACCTGGGGAGCTCTAAAAATGTCCAGCCCCAGGCCCCACCCCACATCAGCTGAATCATACTCTGTGTAGGGGAGGCCCAGGTATCACAGCTTTAAGAATACTTCCAGGTGATTCTAACAGGCAGCCTGGGTGGAAAAGCACTGCTGTTTAACCATGACAACAACATTAGTGATGATGCTGGCTAAGGCTTTTTGAGTACTTACTATGTGCCAAGTGTTGTTCTATGGTTTTTTGTGAATTAACTCATGTACTCTGCACTACCACCTTATGAGGAGACACTATAATCATCTCCCATTTTAACAGCTTTATTGAGGATTAGTTGACCTACAATAAGCCATGCCTTTTAAAATATATAATGTGATATTTTGGCATCCACACACCATCAAGACAGGAAACATACTCATCTCTCCCAGCATGTCCTTGTGCCCACTGGTAGTCCCTGCCTCCTGCCTGTCCCTGCTTCCCTCCGTCCACGAGCAGCCACTGATCTGCTTCCTGCCACTACATTCATTTGCATTTTCTTGAATGTTATGCAAAATCATGCAGTATGTACTTTTCTCATCTGGTTTCACTCACGTGTAATATCTTGCAGTTCATCCCCCTTGCTGTGTGTATTGACAGTCCATTTCTTTTCGTTGCTGGGCAGTATCCCACTGTTTGGGTTCACATCAACTCCCACTTGGGTGAGGAGACCCAAGTTCAGAAAAGAGAAGTGACTTGCCCGAGGTCACCTGCCTGGTAATTGGTGAACTTGAACCCAGGTGGTTGCCTCCAGGGCCAGCGCACTGAACTGCCACCTGTGCGTTCTCTCTTACTGGACTATGATGCTTTTTCCTTTGGCAGGCAGAATAATGCCCTCCGTCACCGCCAAAAAACTTGTCTACATCCAATCTGTAGAAGTTGTGAAGATGGTATGTAAAATGGCAGGGGGGCATTAAGTTTGCAGATGAAACTAAGATTGCTATCAGCTGTGGTGGCTCAGTGGTTGACTCCGAGCTTCCAGTGCAGGGGCATGGGTTTAGTCCCTGGTAGGGGAAGATCCAGTGCTCTTGCCTGGAAAATCCCATGGACGGAGGAGCCTGGTAGGCTGCAGCCCATGGGGTCGCAAAGAGTCAGACACGACTGAGCAACTTCACTTTCAGTTTTCATTCTCATGCATTGGAGAAGGCAATGGCACCCCACTCCAGTACTCTTGCCTGGAAAATCCCACGGATGGAGCAGCCTGGTAGGCTACAGTCCATGGGGTCTCGAAGAGTCAGACACGACTGAGTGACTTGACTTTCACTTTTCACTTTCATGCATTGGAGAAGGAAATGGCAACCCATTCCAGTGTTCTTGCCTGGAGAATCCCAGGGACGGGGGAGCCTGGCTGCCATCTATGGGGTCGCACAGAGTCGGACACAACTGAAGCGACTTGGCAGCAGCAGCAGCAGCAGGGTAAGATCCTGCCCCTGGGCACACTGACCTTAAAATAAAGAGATTATCCTTGGTTATCAGGGTGGGCCCAATACAATGACAAGGGTCCTGAGAGTGGAAGAGGGAGGCGGAAGAAGCGGTCATAGTCAGAAATCTGAAGATGCTACGCTGCTGGATTTGAAGGTGGAAGAAGGGGCCATGAGCCAAGGAGTGGAGGTAAAAGGCAAGGAAGCAGACTCTCCCTTGGAGCTTTCAGGATGAGCATGGCCCTGTTAACGCCTTGATTCTGCCCCAGTGACTTTGCCCTCTTCCAGACTCTGACCCCCAAGTCTATAAGATAATACATCTTTGTTGTTTTAAGCCACTGAGTTTGTGGTGATTTGTTACAGCGGCCATAGGAAACCGATACAGTGACTGTGACCATTTGGAAGGTATGTCTGAGCCCTGGGAGACCAGCGAGGGGTTGTTTTCCAGGGGCAGCTGGGGCAGACTGCGCTTATCAGAGAACACAGAACCCTGGCAGAGTGTTCACCTGCTCAGCCCCCTACCCCAGCCAAGCTCAGCCCCAGGCTCTGGCTGAAACATTCCCAGAGTCACGCTGTCAGAGGGTCAGCTGGGAGGAGGGCGGTCCTGGAGCTCAGAGATATCATGGCAGATCAGATTATTCCCTAGTTCTTTGCAGGCTTAAGGTGAATGCAGGAGGCAGGCCTTCTCCACCACCTGAACCAGACAGACCCAGACCCTAGCTGCAGAGGATGCTGGGAGTTTGGGCATGCTGGCCCAAGGTCAGTCATGCAGCAGGACCTCAGACAACACAGAAGTCAAAGCCCTCAGAGAAGGAGGGCTTGGGGGAGCCCATGGGAGTTGACAGCAAGTGAGAGCAGTTAACACCCAGCATTCTAGGCAGAGAAGGCCAAAGGCAAAAAGACCTGGTGGGGAGAAAAAAGTCAGGGTCAGCATATGGTAAGGAAGGAACTGGACTTTCCGAATGACATTTAAATGGATAATCATCAGATTTAAGGACAAGAAAGCGGCTCTGGCTGTCTTGTGGCTTAGGGTTGCAGGGGAGAAAAACAGGAGACCACCTAGGAGGGAAACAGTGGAAACCGTGACAGGCTTTATTTTCTTGGGCTCCAAAATCACTGCAGATGGTGACTGGTGCCATGCAATTAAAAGATGCTTGTTCCTTGAAGAAAAGCTATGACAAACCTAGACAGTGTGTTAAAAAGCAGAGATATCACTTTGCCAACAAAGATCCGTATAGTCAAAGCTATAGTTTTTCCAGAAGTCATGTACAGATGTAGGAGTTGGACTGTAAAGAAGGCTGAGCACTAAAGAATTGAAGCTTTTGACTGTGGTGCTGGAGATTTTTGAGAATCCCTTGGATAGCAAGGAGATCAAACCGGTCAATCATAAAAGAAATTGACCCTGAATATTCATTAGAAGAACTGATGCTGAAGCTGAACTCCAGTACTTTGGCCACCTGATGCAAAGAACCAATTCATTGGAAAAGACCCTGATGCTGGGAAAGACTGAGGGCAAGAGGAGAAGTGGGTGGCAGAGGATGAGATGTTAGATAGTATCGTTAGATAGTATCAACTCAATAGCCATGAGTTGGAGCAAACTCTGGGAGATAGTGAAGGACAGGAAAGCCTGGCATGCTGCAGTCCATGGGGTTGCAAAGAGTCGGACACGACTTAGTGACTGAACGACAACAATCACCTAGGAAGGGAACTAACTGTTCAGGTGAGGGAGACAGTGGCTGGCACCAGAGTGGTGACAACAAGCTGGAGAGAAGGGGACATCTTTGGGGAAAGAGAGGGCAGTTAACAGCCCATTGGAAGCCCCCTCACCCAGAATGAATTCAGACCTAGCTGTGATCATAGCTTCAGGATTTGCCTCCTGAAGGCATTAAGGCCGACACCATGGGCTGCAGTCATCCCAGAGTCCATACCTGGCCAAACCCAGCCAAGTGCAAGGCTGAATGATGCTGAAAAGTCCTAAATCCTGGAGTGAGGGAGCTTAAGGAATCTTTTTAAAAGTGTCATTGTTTCCGGCAGGCATGATTCCCAAGGAAGTTTAAGAAGGCCTTGAGGGGCTTCCCTGGTGGCACAGTGGTAAACAGCCTCCCAGTGCAGGAGACCTGGGTTTGACCCCTGGTCTGAGAGGATCCCACATGCCGTGGACCAGCTAAGCCCGTGAGCCACAACTACTGCGCCTGCGCTCTGGGGCCCAGGAGCCTCAGCTGCTGAAGCCCTTGGACCTGGAGTCTGTGCTCCACAAGAGAGGCCGCCACAGTGAGAGGCCCACGCAGCGCAGCTACAGAGCGGCCCCCACTCACCACAACTAGAGGAAAGTCCGCGCAGCGACGAAGACTCAGCGCAGATAAACGAATAAATAAAATTTAAAAGCCTAAAAAAAAGAAAAGCCTTGAGGACGAGCAAGAGTTGGAGGAAGCGTCCTGGCCTGGGAGCAAGTTCTTGGTCCACGGTCCATCTGGGCAGGGGCAGGGAGGACTGATGAGCTGTCCAGATGGTAATTGGGGCCCAGATGTGCTTTCTGGCCCTGGAGATGATGCCCTCCTCAGGGCAGGGTCTGGAGAGTGCCATCCATGGTGCTGGGCCATCAACTCCCATGTGAAAGGCTGAGTGTGTGAAGCCTGGTGGAAGGGACCCTACCCTGGAGGCTCCATCCTCAAGGTGGGACTCCTGACACCATGTCCAGGGCCCAAGCCTGCCCTCACCCTCCTACCACTGACCAGGGCTCCAGGGAGCTGACGGCCAGCCAGACAGGGCCAGGGGCCATCTGGGCAGCCAGCACCTCTCCTCCGGCCCCACCCTTCTCTGCCCCTGCCATGGGAACAGACACCCCGTACGTCCCACTGAAATGGGCTGAACTGCGTCCCCTAAGTTGCATATGTTGATGTGCTGACCCTCGGTACATCAGAAAGGGACTGTACTTGGAGATGGAATGTTAAAGAGGCAATTAAGTTAAAAAGATGTCGTAATAAAAAAGGAAATCTGAACACAGTCACATGCAGAAGGGAGACGAGGCGAAGACATGTGGAGAAGACAGCCATCTACATCCGAGGACACAGACCTCAGAAGGAACCGGCCCTGCCGACACCTTGACCTTAGATTTCTAGCCTCTGCAACTGTGAGAAAACACATTTCTGTGTTTAAATTGTGAAGTCTCTGGCACTTAGTTACAGCAGCCCTAGCATACTGAGGTACCTACCATCATAGCATTAATAGCAGTGGCCATGTACCATGAGCTTGCTGAGTGCCAGGCATGGTGCCAAGACAGAGCCACGTGTCGCCACTCTTATTCCTCACTAACCCGGGAAGGCAGAGATTGGGGATCCTGTCGGAGCAGCTTGGCTCTGCCACCTACCAGCAGCGTGATCTCAAGTGAATCACTTTGTCTCTCTGGCCTTTAGTTTCCTTGTCTGTCCACTGATGCTGGAATAGTACATCCCATGGTCATTTTAAGGATGGATTTAGCTCCTGCAACATAGTTGGTGCTGATTAAATATTGGCTATTATTATTATTTTTTTTTTCATTTTACAGAAATGGAAATGGATGTTTGGAGAGGTGGTAACTAGCCCAAGGTTGCACAGCTAGCAAGTGGGGGTGGGGGCCAGGATTTTTTTTTTAATTGGAGTATAATTGCTTTGTATGGTTGTGTTGATTTCTGCTGTAAAGTAACGTGAATTAGCTATAAGTATACATATATCAGTGTGGGCGGCTACGACGATGCACAGAGCGCAGCCGAGAGGAGCTACCGCACGTCCGAGGTCAGGGCGGGCAGCCGGGAGGAGCTACCCCACGTCCAAGGAGTGGTGACTGCTTGGGCGCCAGAGGGCCTAGAGGAGTTATTCCACGTTCAAGGTCGGGAGGGGCGGCGGTGAGGAGATAGCCCTCGTCCAAGGTAAGGAGCAGTGGCTGCGCTTTGCTGGAGCAGCCGTGAAGAGATATCCCACGTCCAAGGTAAAAGAAACCCAAATAAGACGGTGGGTGTTGCAAGAGGGCTGCTGCTGCTGCTAAGTCGCTTCAGTCCTGGCCGACTCTGTGAGACCTCATAGACAGCAGCCCACCAGGCTCCCCGATCCCTGGGATTCTCCAGGCAAGAACACTGGAGTGGGTTGCCATTTCCTTCTCCAATGCATGAAAGTGAAAAGTGAAAGTGAAGTCGCTCAGTCATGTCCGACTCTTCGAGACCCCATGGACTTCAGCCCACCAGGCTCCTCCATCCATGGGATTTTTCAGGCAAGAGTACTGGAGTGGGCTGCCATTGCCTTGGCAGACACAATGAAACCATACTCACAGAAGACTAGTCAATCTAATCACACTACGGCCACAGCCTTGTCTAACTCAATGAAACTAAGCCATGCCCTGTGGGGCCACCCAAGACGGGTGGGCATGGTGGAGAGGTCTGACACAGAGTGGTCCATTGGAGAAGGAAATGGCAAACCACTTCAGTATTCTTGCCTTGAGAACCCCATGAATAGCATGAAAAGGCAAAATGATAGGATACTGAAAGAGGAACTCCCCAGGTCAGTAGGTGCCCAATATGCTACTGGAGGTCAGTGGAGAAATAACTCCAGAAAGAATGAGGGGATGGAGCCAAAGCAAAAACAATACCCAGTTGTAAAAGACTCTGATGCTGAGAGGGATTGGGGGCAGGAGGAGAAGGGGATGACCGAGGATGAGATGACTCGATGGACGTGAGTCTGAGTGAACTCCGGGAGATGGTGATGGACAGGGAGGCCTGGCGTGCTGAGATTCATGGGGTTGCAAAGAGTCGGACACGACTGAGTGACTGAACTGAACTGAACTGATACCATTTTTTCAGACTTCACATAGATGTATCAATATACAGTATTTCTTTTCTCTTTCTGACTTACTTTGCTCTGTGTGACAGACTCTAGGTTCATCCACATCTCTACAAATGACCCAATCTCATTTATTTTTATGGCTGAGTAGTATTCCATTGAGTATATGCACAACATCATCTTTATCCATTCATCTGTCGAGGGGCATTTAGGTTGCTTCCATGTCCTGGCTATTGTAAATAGTGTTGCAGTGAACACTGGGGTACACGTGTCGTTTTGAATTATGGTTTTCTCAGGGAATGTGCCCAGAAGTGGGGTTGCTCGGTCACATGTTAGTTACATGGTACTCACACAAGTGACTCAGTGAACTCTAATCTGCGGCTGCTTCCCTTCCTACCCCGTCTGCAGTCCAGAGTGTACAACGGCCGCCTCTGCGACTCAGTCTGCCATACTCCCGGAAGTACGCTTGCACACTATGAAAACCATCTGTTTGGGGTTTGCCTTCTCTGCCATGCACTGAGCCTGTCTTTGGGGCCGGGCCTTGTCTCATGTGCAGGAGCACAACAGCTCTGAACACAGGCCTCTGTGGATATTTGGGAACCAGGCTCAGGTTGCGCTCAGCCTAAGGTCTCCGGATCCTTTCTCCTTGCCCGTCACTGCAGCTCTGTGTAGCGGGTGGGGCAGGGGCAGTGAGGTCCCATGAAGAGAGCAACCTGCCCCATGACACACAGCAGGGAAGCGGCAGGACTGGGAGGAGAGCCTTGTTCTTCCTGGGTCGCATCCTCCGGCTCACATACCCAGGAGGAGGTGACACTGCGCCTGGGGTCCTGGGATGGGACAGAGCCTCTTGACTCTGAGTGGTCTACTGTCCTGGGCATAGGCCTGTACCAGCCAGGAGTGTCTGTCAACCACTTCCTGACCTCAGAGCCCAGAGACCAGTAGGAGGACAAGGAGGGCTTCAAGGGACCTATCAGGGGATCTGTGGCCCTCACTGGTGAGATCTGTGTCCAGAAACTCAAGAGGTAATTGTGATCTGTCTCTTTGCCTGTTAAGGGGTGGTCCAGAACACATTTCCTGCATCCTTCACGGGGCCTAACTGTAACCCCTGCTCTCAGTTCAGTGGTTTATTGTGCGTATTCAGTCGCCCAGTCGTGTCTGACTCTCTACGACACCATGGATTGTAGCCTGCCAGGCTTCTCTGTCCATGGAATTTTCTAGGCAAGAATACTGGAGTAGGGTACCAGTTCCTTCTCCAGGGAATCTTCCCGACCCAGGGATCTAACCAGCATCTCTTAAGTCTCCTGCATTGGCAGGCAGATTCTTTACCACCGGCACCACCTAGGAAGCCCTGTTCAGTTCAGTTCAGTTGCTCAGTCGTGTCCGACTCTGTGCGACCCCATGAACCATAGCATGCCAATCCTCCCTGTCCACCACCAACTCCCGGAGGCCACCCAAACCCATGTCCATCGAGTCGGTGTGCCATCCATCTCATCCTCTGTCGTCCCCTTCTCCTCCTGCCATCAATCTTTCCCAGTATCAGGGTCTTTTCAAATGAGTCAGCTCTTTGCATCAGGTGGCCAAAGTATTGGAGTTTCAGCTTCAACATCAGTCCTTCCAATGTACACCCAGAACTGATCTCCTTTAGGATGGACTGGTTGGATCTCCTTGTAGTCCAAGGGACTCTCAAGAGTCTTCTCCAACACCACAGTTCAAAAGCATCAATTCTTTGGCACTCAGCTTTCTTTATAGTCCAACTCTCACATCCATACATGACCACTGGAAAAACCATAGCCTTGACTAGATGGACCTTTGTTGGCAAAGTAATGTCTCTGCTTTTGAATATGCTATCTAGGTTGGTCATAACTTTCCTTCCAAGGAGTAAGCTCTTTTAACTTCATGGCTGCAATCACCATTTGCAGTGATTTTGGAGCCCAGAAAAATAAAGTCAGCCACTGTTTCCACTGTTTCCTCATCTATTTGCCATGAAATGATGGGACTGGATGCCATGATCTTAGTTTTCTGAATGTTGAGCTTTAAGCCAACGTTTTCACTCTCCTCTTTCAGTTTCATCAAGAGGCTTTTTAGTTCCTCTTCACTTTCTGCCATAAGGGTGGTGTCATCTGCATATCTGAGGTCATTGATATTTCTCCCAGCAATCTGGATTCCAGATTGTGCTTCCTTCAGCCCAGCATTTCTCATAATGTACTCTGCGTATAAGTTAAATGAGCAGGGTGACAGCCTTGATGTACTCCTTTTCCTATTTGGAACCAGTCCATTGTTCCATGTCCAGTTCTAACTGTTGCTTCCTGACCTGCATACAAGTTTCTCAAGAGGCAGGTCAGGTGGTCTGGTATGCCCATCTCTTTCAGGATTTTCCACAGTTTATTGTGATCCACATAGTCAACGGCTTTGGCATAGTCAATAAAGCAGAAATAGATGTTTTTCTGGAACTCTCTTGCTGTTTTGATGATCCAGTGGATGTTGGCAATTTGATCTCTGGTTCCTCTGCCTTTTCTAAAACCAGCTTGAACACCTGAAAGTTCACGGTTCACATATTGCTGAAGCCTGGCTTGGAGATTTTAAGCATCACTTTAGTAGCGTGTGCTGCTGCTACTAAGTTGCTTCAGTTGTGTCCGACTCTGTGAGACCCCATAGACGGCAGCCCATCAGGCTCCCATGTCCCTGGGATTCTCCAGGCAAGAACACGGGAGTGGGTTGCCGTTTCCTTCTCCAATGCATGAAAGTGAAAAGTGAAAATGAAGTCGCTCAGTCATGTCCAACTCCTAGCGACCCCATGGACTTCAGCCCACCAGGCCCCTCCATCCATGGGATTTTCCAGGCAAGAGCACTGGAGTGGGTTGCCATCGCCTTCTCCGAGTAGCGTGTGAGATGAATGCAATTCTGCTGTAGTTTGAGCATTCTTTGGCATTGCCTTTCTTTGGGACTGGAATGAAAACTGACCTTTTCCAGTCCTGTGGCCACTGCTGAGTTCTCCAAATTGAAATAGCCTGTAGTGTACAATTAAAATGGGGGCCTCCGTGTTCTGAGAAATGGGGTATATCCTGCCATATCAATAAACAAAGGATGTCACTGCCATCAGCGATTGCAGCCACCTTGGATACTGAGCTGGTGAGCCCTGAGGCAGCTCAGGATATGAAAACACAGGACACTAGCTCCAGATAGGTGAGGTGCAGTGGTTTATAGTAGATCTGAGAAAATTGAGGAAATCTGGCCTGCCAGCCTTCCAGCCCCTAAGGCCAGCAAGGTGGGACCTGGTTCTCTAGATCACAGACTGTAATAGGCTGGGGCCCTTTGTGTGCCTCTTGCCTCCTCATCCACATCGGCCTTGGGCATTTTGAAGGCTGTGCCTTTATTTTTCCTTGAAGGAGAGCTGAGGACCAAGACAGGGTTAAGCTGCTCCCAGGCTGACCTGGAAAGATGGAAGACCTCAGTCTCAGCTGACCACCGTGAGACTACTGTAACCTTGCCTGGGCTGGGGTGATGGGGTCCCTGGGTCTTCTTGCCTGCCCTATCTTTGTCCTAGCGCCATCATCTTTGGCCTGAAGAACTGGGACGGTTCTTCACCAGTCTTGGCCCTTCTCACAGCCTGCACGAACGAGCTCTCTGGCCTCAGTTGGTCCTTTCCCTCTAAAATCCCGTAGAGGGCCCCAGTTCCTCCATAGGCCCACCTGGAGACCCCATGCCTTGGGCAGCAGTACCAATCAATCACGGATGGCACATGGGATGAAACTCACCTGCCACCCTGAAAGTGCTCAGGTCCCAAGGTGTCTCTAGCTCACCTGCTGCTTTCTAAGCAGTTCCAGCCTCCATTTGCCCTTCTGTAGGATGGGAGAGGAGACCTCTGCCTACTCCCTCATTCTAAGCGGCTGAGAACATGAATCAGACTCTCCATCTTCACGCAGGCCTCTGTTTCCTCTGCCCCAGCTCCCACCCCATAACATTACCTTCCACTTAGGGATTTCCACTCAGACCCCTGACAGTTCCCAACAGGTAGCTGAATCTAGCTTGCAATGTACCTACCTGCTGTTATCAGGATATTTCAATGATCTATGTAGAAGCGGACTTATTTGAATTACACTGTCTCTGAGTTACACTGTTATCCTGCAAGCTTCTGAGTCATGAAATAGGCACCCGGCTGAAGGGATGGCTCAGAGCAGGGCCTTCCCAGGTGTATGTACAAACACATCACTTCTGCTTCCAGAGGATTAAGGGGTGTCTTTCACACCCACAGTAGCCTCGTCTGAAAATGACTCAAGACTGTGTGTGGGGTCAGGGATGAGCACAGGACTGAAAGCTGGGAGGCCTGGTTTCTTTCCAGTTCCAGCTGTCTCTTGAACCTGACCTGTGGGTACCCAGACAATCCCCTGCCCCTCTGACGTCCAGTTCCCCATCAGTGCAATGAGTGAAGTCAGAGAGGGAACATAGCCGGTGTGATGGAGTGGATGGGGCCCTGGTGAACTGGGGGCTTTCGCCAGGCCTGAAGCAGCTCCGTGCTATCTCTCTGCTCCAGTCAACTATATCTGTGGCTGCCTTGTATACATGCATTCTATGTGGTCTAGTTCTCCAGTGGTTGGAGAAGTAAAGAATCTGGATTTTGGTGTAAAATTTCCTGATTTTTATCTGCTAGCAATGAATTCAAAAGTTTATGAAACACTGTGGGGGCCAAAGAAAACATGCCAGGGACTCCTGCTTGCTAACTTTGGACTGGAAAATCTTCTGACATTTAGTGCTGTGTGGTTCATCTGTGTTATACACTAAAATCACCTGAGGATTAGGAAAAAGCTGACCCCTCCTCCCCCTCCTCCCAGAGATTCTGATTTAAGGTCTGGGGTGGGGCATCCCAGTGCACAACAGGCACCAGATGAAGGGCTGAGTCCTGTCTGTGCTGTGCACGGGCTGGGCAACCTGGGTAAGTTATGTCACATCACCGCTGAGCCTCCGCTTAGAGATTGGACCAATGGGGCTTGTGGACAAGGTAGGAAGGATTCATTCGTGGAAAGGTCTTGGCACATAGATGGTGTGTAGGGTGAAAAAGCAACTGGTAGCTGCTTTCAACGTAGTACCTTGAAACTAGCCTTGGAAAACAAGTTCATATGCTGAGATGATGGAAAGTTGCCCAGTGTTGGAGGCTATGGGACAGGGGTCCCAGCCCCACCTCTGGCTAGCAGTGGAGTCTGGGGAGAGAGCGGCTTCACTTTCACTTTTCACTTTCATGAACCGGAGAAGGAAATGGCAACCCACTCTAGTGTTCTTGCCTGGAGAATCCCAGGGACGGCGGAGCCTGGTGGGCTGCCGTCTATAGCATCCAACAGAGTTGGACACGACTGAAGCGACTTAGCAGCAGCAGCAGGTATCATAATGTGTTGGCCAAAGCTCTCTTTTTGTTGTGAATACCCAAGTTCACTGATTTGGGGTTGAGGCATGGACTGATTCAAGTCCAAGCTTCCAAGTGTTTGGAGGGTAGGCACTGCCCTAGGGAATCCTCCGGCAGTCTCAGAGAGTAGGGATAATCTGCCCATTTGACTGATGAGAAAACTGAGGGTCAGGTAGTGTGACTCCCTCAGAGAGACATAGGCTGGGAGGATCATAGCTAGTTTGGGACCTTAGGACAGAAGGGTATCTGATCCCCAAGAGCAGAGTGGGAGATGCCCTCAGGGGCTGGACAGGTAGGCAAGTAACAGAGAGAAGGGCTGGGTTCATAGTCAGGGTGTGGAGATGACAAAGATTGTCTCCAAGGCCAAACTCTCATCCGGCTTTTCTGGTCTCTTTTTAAACTAGGGCTCGACTTTTGCACTTCTGTGCTCCCCTAAACCAAAGGGACCAGATTCCCAGCTTAAGGGACTCACATTAAAACAAAAACATCCTAGGCAAGTCTCCTGGCCTATGAGGGCAGCGAGCCCTTGTATCCCAGTGAACCCAGCCAGCGAGAGCTCTCCATGGGTTGATTTCTCCTACCCCAGGGAGAAAGAAAGGAACTCAAGGGCCTGCGGAGTCACCGCCCACGGTCAAGCTACGGGGGGCGGCGCCCGTCCGGTGACCACTGGTTGTCGCTCCCTGCATCTCCAGCCGCCTGACCAGAAGAATAAGATCAGGTCTCTGGGCTCGGCTCCCAGCGACCCTGAGCAGCGGTCCTAGCCCCGCGCCGGCCAGGCTGCACCTAGACCCCTCCCCTCCCCCCGCGCAGACCCCTCTCGGTCCCCGCCCGCTGCGCTTGCTCCCGGACCCTGGGATCCGGCCCTGGCCTCCGGCTGCCAGGCCTTCCCTCCCCCACCCCACCAGCTGGGCGGCCCCTCAGTGGGGGGCCGGGGCCTCCATCTCCTGCCCCTCCCCCGCGACCTCTATCCACCCGGCCCCCTGGCCCCTTGCCCTGCTCTCCCAGCTCTCTGGGGCGTCCCTCCTCTCCCCGCCTCCTCCCCTGCGGCGGCGGCTTCCTTCTCCTCCCACCCCCCGTGGCTCTGGAATTCCTGGTGGAACCTACTCCCCAGGCCCGCCCTGCAGCCGGGCGTGCAAAAGCGTCCCGGCGCGCTGCCGCCGAGAGGCACGTGGCTCGTGTCGGTCGTGGCGGTGTTTAGACCTAGCTAGGGTGTTTGCACGTGCACACGTGTTTCTGCCTCCAACTGTGCTTATCCGTCGGTGTATTATTTTTTTTGTGTGCACACACCCTCAGTCACACTTGGGGAAACTTTTCTGAAAATCCTGGGCTGGCAGTTTAAATATAAAAAGGCTTTGTTTAATGCCAGAAGCATTTCCCCCACGCGCTGAGAATCACGGAATACTCACCTGCTTCCCCCTCCTCCGTAAAGACCTGGCGGCGGAGGCTCTCTCTTTGTTGGGGTAGACTGAGGTTTCCCTGCATGAAGGAAAAGGTTCTTTTTGAGGTCCACCGATCCCCTCACCCTTCCATATCCGTCTCCCAAAAGGCTTTCTTGGGACCCTAAGCTCCCCAGTCTCTCTCTCTCCTGGGGCTGTTTAACTCTGAATCTTACCCCCTCAAGTAGCTGGGAAACGATGCCAGCATTACTCTGGCTGTGGAATCCAAGTTGAAATGTGGCCAGTACATGGAGAAGGCTGAGGAGCAGGGCGGGTGGGGGGTGTTTGCAGGGGAATGTGGGCAAAGGGAAGTAACAAAGGGGAAAGAGTGAGATCCTCAAGTCGATGACACCCCCTCCGCAGGGCCGGATCCCAGGGTCGGGAGCAACTTCAGTCTACCCCAACAAAGAGAGAGCCTCTGCCACCAGGTCTTTACAGAGGAGGGGGAAGCAGGTGAGTATTCCGTGATTCTCCAAGTGGGGATGCTAACACCTGTCTCATAAACTTCAGAGTTTCATTCTTCTATTGTACGTTTAGTGGCTATACCTTTCTTTGTACGAATAGTAGGTATATAGGCATATTAGTTTGTTGAGGGTTTGCAAGAGGAGGTAAAGAATAGTGCAGAAGGGCATCCACTCTGGATTCTGGATTCAAATCCTGGTCCCACAGTTGTACAACTTACCCGCCCCCACTACACGCCTCTTTTCTTCTGTTTAGCAGAGTCAATGGCAGTGACAGACCTTCCAGGGTTATTATGAGAATGAAATGAGTTAATTTACATAAACAGTAGAACAGTCCTGGCACTTACATTTGCTGTGTGAGTTTCAGTGTTTATTACTGAGAATAGGGGTTGGCACCACCTGTTTTTACATGCCCTCCCTCAAGCTCAGAACAGTTTGTATATTTTTAAATAGTGGTGCGGGGGGTGGGGACAAAAGAAGATTAATATTTTAAGATGCATGAAAATGCCATGGGATTCAAATTCCGTGTCCATAAATAAAGCTGTATTGGAGCACAGCCACACCCATTTATTTTCATATTGTCTTTGGCTGCATTCACGATACAAAGTAGTTAAGACGTTGTGACAACTGTCAGCGCCACAGGTGCAGAGATTTTTGCTTGTTTGATCTTTAGTGTTTCCCCAGCGCCTGGGACATAATAGTTGTACAATAAGTTGCATGAATGAGTTTGGCCTCAGGCAAGAATGCGGTGGGACTTCAACATTCCTAAACTGGACCTGAGGGTCCCCACTAATTTAAGCAGATGTTCCTTTTGGAGATCAAAGGGGGGCAGATTTCCCTCGGCCACCCTTCTCAAGGGGAAACAAAGAATCAGACTGGCTGCCCACAATAGCCTTCCTTTAGGTAAGTCACTCACACACCTGGTTCAAGTGGACTCTTTTTATGTTGCCAAACTATGTGAGCAGGTCCTGGGGCCGGTGGTGGCGGGGAGGCAACTTGGGCCCATCACTGGGGGGGGTTCCCCCATACCTTCCTTCCCGCTCTGACCCACTCACTCACAGCAGACAGAAGTGTGACAGTGGCTTCCTGAGAAGAATTTGATGTTCCTGGGCCAGGTGCTCCATGGCAGAGGTGTTGTGGGGGTGAAGGAGGGAGGGGGATGGACCCTGGTCCCCTGGGGGAAAGAGGAGCAAGGATACAGCCAGGTCTACAGCTCTTTGGGAGCACTCAGGATGAGATTCCACTTGGCTTTGCCAAGGGGCTCTTCAAAAGTCCAAGTGAAAAGTTCCTATCAGTCAGCTCCGAGAAACAGACAAATAACCCAGGATAGGAACACATACAGGGCCGCATCTTGGGAGGACACACCAGGCTGTCCAGGTGATGGGCTTGAGGGTTGCATACTGGAGCCTCCCACAGCTGGTAGAGGCTCCTTCCTTCATCTGGTGTTTCCTGAAGTCCTGCTGTGTGCTGCTGGCGTTGTTGCTAGGAGTAAGACACAGATCTTTCCAGGTGGAGCTCACAGCATTCTGGAACATAAATAATTATGATGTACTGAGATATGTGCGAGGTCACAGAGCTCCTCCAAGAGTGTAAGGGTACAACCAGACATTTTACAGAAGAGGAAATCAAAACAGCCAAAAACATGTGAAGAAGTTTGTATCTGGTTTCAGAAAAATGCAAGTAAGAGCCACATGAAATGCCTTTTAATGCCCATCAGATGAGCAAAATTAAAAATGGGTGATATCACTTAGTTCTGATTCATAAACAAAACAAAAAACATAGCCTCTGTCCAGCAACCAGACTCCTGAGATTCCATCCTGGGACCTAAGGATAAATATACAAGGATACTTATAGAAATGTTTTTTGAAGTGATAAAAACCTGGAAACATTTACTTCCAAGATGAGAGGTTAAACTGTGATATGTCTACACGTGGAATATTATGTGATTGTGAAAAAGGATGAGTTGGCTTTGTTCTAAGTGCCCTTCAGGACTTCCATGGTATATGGTTAAGTAAGGAGAGCCAGAGGTCCGCAAATGTCCCGTGTCTATAATGTGATGCACATATTGATGCTAACAGCAGTCTTGCCTCTTCCCATGTAAGTACTTTTTGTTTGCATATGACCTGTAAGCATGGAGCATCCTTCTGAAGGCTACACACCAGACTACCAGCTTTGGAAGTGGAGACTAGAAAGAGGTAGATAATAAACGAGAAATTAACTTGGTCAACAGCAAAACCAGGAGAGTATACACTGGCAAATGTTGATGGAAAATATGTGACTTAATATTTCTATAGGCTACAATTGTAAATCTGTGAAAGCTAATTTGTACATGGACAATGAGAAGCTTGTGTTATAGACAAAGGAAAACATTGCTTTAATCTTGGGTGGGTCTGTGGGTAATTTTCTTTCTGGAATTCTGTAGTTTCAATTATAGTGTTTCTTATTCAGTCTTTATGATCATGTAATAGCAACATTATCCCCAGTTCCAAACTAGGCAGTTAATTTGTCTGGGGTGTGGGAAGTTCAGGGGTTTCAACAGAGCCTCAGAAGAGAGATAAGATGGGACGTCCTTCTTCTCTGGGAAACTGGCTAAAAGTTGAGCCGGTTAGGGAAAGAGAACAACTGTCTACCCGCCCCCGACTTCTAGGAGGGTAAATTGCATTCTTTACCCAGAGTAAGTATTTTTGTGCCTAGGCTTGCTTTAGGCACTTGTTTTAGGACAGGCAGTGAAGAAGATACTAAAGGTCCTTGTCCTCAGGGAGCTTATAATCAAGTGGAAAAGACACATTAAACAAAAACAAATACATTGTTGTTGCTGTGGTTTTCAACCCACTACTTCCACTCTGTGGCTTTGCTGCAAGCCCAAGTGAGGCCGAGGACCTGCCCAAGAGAAGAGGCAGCATTCCTAGGTTTAGATTTCCCCAAACCTTGGGATTGGCTTGACAGATACACTGGCCTGAGGAAAGTCCCCCAGAGGTGTGTGTCTTTCTGTGCATGTTTCTGGATGTTGAAAGACTCCTAAACACAAGAGCCAGAAGACTCTGACCTGACCTGACCTGGTGGACAGACCTCCATGATGGGGAGGATGTTCATCATGCCTGGATATGCCAACCTGCCTGTCATCCCCAGGGTGACCTGAGATCACTCCCTTTCCACTCCCAGATGCCCTGCTGGCTGTCTGCTCCCTCCCTGCAGGAGCCCAACAGCACCCCGAGGCCCCAGTGGAGCAGGTAGAGCAGCTGGCCACCCAGGGCCCTGCAGCCCTCTCCCTGGGTGGCTGGGCACAACCTGGCCCCTTTCCTCTCATCAGGAGCTTTGCCTTCCCAGGGCTTCCCTGGTGGCTCAGCTGGTAAAGAATCTGCCTGCAAGGCAGGAGACCCCAGTTCGATTCCTGGGTCAGGAAGAGCCCCTGGCCCACTCCAGTATTCTTGTCTGGGAAATCACATGGACAGAGGAGCCTGGTGGGCTACAGTCCATGGAATGGTAAAGAGTTGGACAAGACTCAGCGACGTTCAATTTCACTTTGGCCTCCCAGCCCCTCCCTCTGAAGATGCCCCTTCCTTTCTGCACCCACTCTTCCAATGCACGCAGCAGGCAAACAGGGAGAGGGAAGGGGCGGAGCTTTGGTCTTGAGCTTCAGATGGCATCCTTGCAAAATGCAGCCCTTGCCTCCTGCACTGCCTGTTCACAGGGTCCCTCCCCGGGGTCAGATCCCATATTTCAGCTAAAGCCCCTGAAGCTGCCCTCCTGAAGTGTGGATACCTATATAATGGAAGCTTGTCCAGCCCTGCTGGTTACCCAGGGAGCTCTCTTGACCATGTAGCAGCATTTTTAAATAAGAGGGACTTGAGTCTAGTTAAGGGCTTACCTGACAGTTCAGTGGGTAAAGAATCTGCGTGCCATGCAGGAGACACAGAAGATGCGGGTTTGATCCCTGGGTCAGGAAGATCCCTGGTGTGGGAAATGACAACCCACTCCAGTATCTTTGCCTGGGAAATCCCATGGATAGAGGAACCTGGCAGGCTACAGTCCATAGAGTCACAAAGAGTTGGACACGACTGAGTACACAAGCATCCATCCATTCAAGAAGGTCTAGTTGGAGAGGGTAGAGGGTACCTAGGACATCTGACTTGAAGCTACATTTGAGTAAGACTGCATAAACATCAGTTGTCCCTATCAAAGACCGCCTCTTTTCCAAAGCTGTAAATTTTATAACAAGTATTGGGGGCATATGGATATCTCCTATATTATTTTCTGCTTGTTTGGAATTTTCCCTAGTTAAAAATTAAAACAAAAGGATTTAGGAGTTGATGAAGATTTGGGAGAAGGAGAGAAGGCAATCTACAGTCTTCTTGCCTGGAGTTTTCTGGAGGAGCCTGGAAAGCTACAGTCTATGGGATCGCAAAGAATAGGACACCACTGAGTGGCTAACATACAATCCCTCTCCACAGACTTGACACCCGATACACCTGTCTGCAGTCCCCAGATACCATCTTTATCTCTGTATCTGCCTATCTATGCCTTTCTAAACATCTATCTATCTAAAATCAACACATCAACACTCTGCTTCAGGCAAGGTGTAGAAACTGAAATTAACTGACTGTGCAATGGAAAGCTTCCAGCTTTGGAAGGAAGTCCACCTTGTTTTCCATCCTGGCTCTGTCCCTTAAGGGCTGTGTGACCTTAGACCAGTGAGTGACACAGCCTCTCTGAGCCTCTGTTCTCACCTGTAAAGCGAGATCATCACAGCGTGTGGGCATCAACATGGGCACTGAAGGAAGAGGTCTCTACAGGATGTCCCGGCTGGGCCTTGGGAGTGGGTCCCTGGAGGAAAAGGTGTGGCAACCGGGGTGGCTTGTTCCTACCTTAGGCCAAGGGGAGAATGCTTCTGAACCCTCACCCCCATGGCCCCACTCCTCTGATCTGAGGCCAAGTTTGCGGGAAATCTGTGGGGTTTGGAGGTCAGAGAGGAGGAGAGTTTGTCCACCCTCCCTTCCCACCCAGCCATGGGGACCAGGGCTCCCTCTTGCTTGTGCGTCACCTCTGCCTCTGTGGTACCTGGGAGGCAGCAGGGGCCCGGGGCTCTTCTGAGGATGTATCAGACCCACCAGGCGAAGGGAGTCACAAACTGTCCACCTCGGGCCCCATCTCACTTAAAAACATAATTAAACTACTTACAACTCGTCAACATCCATGAACAGGGGCGCTCAAAGCTGTGTGGTTAGCGTCTCACCTCTTTGCAAGGGTCTTCTCAGATCCCCTTGGGCTCTCCAGTCTCCTGGCCTCATCTGCCTGGTCAGATTTGCTCTGCACACAACAGTCTGTGACTCTAGCTACACTCTCCCGCTGGAGAACAGAGGAACTGGGGGTGTGCTGGGTGACCTGGGCAAGACAACCCACAGTGATCAGTCCTCTTACCTCCCCTGGACTGGACGTTTCCACAGCTAAGAGACCTTTCTGCCTTGCCTTTCTGCTGGATTCCCCAGCATGTGGTCCAGAGCCCCTCACGGAGCAGGCCCCAGAGGTTGCAAACAAATTTTCACTGGGTGAAGGAAATGAATCTTTACATTTACAGGTAACTGAAGAAGACTTTTTTGAGTCCTCTTCTAAGTGCTTTACATATTGGCCCCTTTAATTCTCATGGCAGCCCTACAAGGTAGGTACCGGCGTAAACCCATTTTTCATAGATGGGGAAACAGAGGCACAGAGGAATGAAATAACTTGCTGGGAGGCAGAGGAGCGGATAGGCCAAAGCAGGTCATCTGTTTTGGGGTTGTCCGTGAAAGGACACCCCTACCCCATCTGGCAACCTCAGGATATTAAGGCTCCTCGTGTGACCACCCTCCTCTGGCCCCCCTCCGCCCCACCCCTGAACATTTCTTCACTACCTAAGTAGGGATTGGGAGCCTTGGTTTCGGGCCAGCTCTGTCATTACTTGGGAATATAAACTTGGGCAAGTCTATTCCCATCCAGACATCAGTTTCCCCATCTTTCCAGCTGGGTGGTTGGACTAGATCATCTCACAGGGCCCTTCCTGTTCTAAAGCCCTGAATTCTGTGACTGTTGAAGGGGGCCCCATCTTTCATTTTCTGCCCTAATGAACAGGCTCTCCAGAAGTCCTTGGCTTGGCTGGATGGCAGCTCTGCTCCCCGGGGGCAGGAGAAGGTTTGGAGTGCTGGCAGAAGCTTCTCGAATCCTCCCCTCGCTCCTGCTGTGGCCTTGGCTCAGGTTGGGGGCTCCAGTGCCTCTCCCAGTGGGTGCCGGAGGCTGGAGCCGCCTTTGTCTGCCGCAGGAGGCCAGCCAGGCGGCTGCGGCTGCAACCGGCCCCTGCCCAGGCCTGGGAGATGGTTTTTTTTTCCCTGTGTGTTGCAGCTGGGACCGTTTATAATAGAAAAAAAAAGAGAGAGAGAGAGAGAGAATGACCAGGCCAGCCGGCTGGAAAATAAAGAGACTTAAAAAGAAAAGGGCTAGGCTGTTCTTCTCCTGTGGAGGCTTTGGTTAAGCAGAAAGTTTTAGTTCCTTTCTGAAAGGCATTTGGGCTTTTGAAGTCCCCTGCGGGAGCTCCCTCTGGCCCCTGGGAAGCCAGGCCCTGGCATGTCCCAATGTGAACGACCAGGATGGGGCTGGGGCACTCAGAGGAGGCGACAGCAGGCGCTGGGAAATACTGCCCCAGGCTAGGTCCGCTGGGCTCCCGGCAAAGCCTCCCTCTGCTTCCAGCCTAAGCCCCACCAGCTCTCTTTGGTGGTCTCTCTGCGTTTCCTCTGCCCCTTCTGCCTTTGCTGTCTGGCCTTGTGCTTTGAGTCAGAGAACCAGAGACGTTTTACAAACGGGGAGACTGAGGCAGAGAGAGGGTTTATTTGAGGCCACCCAGAGAACCTAAACTTACTGAGCAGCTATTGTGTGTGCTTTGCCTGTCCTAACAGTAGCTGTGGTTCCCAGGTGGCTCAGTGGTAGAGAGTCCGCCTGCCACTGCAGGAGACGCTGGTTCAGTCCCTGGGTTGGGAAGATGCCCTGGAGGAGGAAATGGCAACCCACTCCAGTATTCTTGCCAGGCTCCTGGAGGAGCCTGGTGGACTACAGTCGGTGGGGTCACAAAGAGTTGGACATGACTGAGCGACTGAGTATACACAGCATTGACAATAGCTGACGTTTATTAAGCCGGTACAGTACGAAAGGACCTGGGAATAAATTTAGGAAACAGGCAGATATAAGAGAGCTCCTCTGAGGGAGGCTGTCTGACCAGCTCTTTTCTGGCCTTCGCTGATTCCCAGCCTCGCCAGTGAGCTCTCCTCCCCATCAGCCCACCACCCCTCAGCAGGGTCATAGTCATCACTCTCACTGAAGAAGAACCACGGTCAAAATGTAACATTTCTCAAGCACCAACTGTGTCCCGTGCTGTATGCCAGGCGTGTGACGGCACTGCTCATTTCATGCCCTCCACACGTGACTGGGGCAGGTCAACGATGAGATTATCTTATGGCTCACAACCACCTATGCCATATTGGCAGTATTCTCTTGATTGCTTTACCTTGGGATTCAAACCAAGGCCTGTCTGGCTCGAGAGGCTGAGCCCTTTCTCTGAGACCAGCCTCTATGGTTGCAGTGGCCCGGTGTGTCTTAGAGTCTGCCTCTGGCTTCTGGGGTCATCTTCCTTCTCCAGTCACCACCATTCACTGGGCATGAAGTGGGCACTGTGGCATGAAGGAGATTCTTGTCAAAACCTGGAGATCTGCCCTGAAATAGCCTTCAATTCGACCTAGCTGGGTAGGCAAAGGTTTTTACCAATTGGTCTCCATTGTCCACGCAATGAACCATGTGAAAACAGTTGATTGCACAGAGATGTAGTGGGTACCTCTTCTGTATGCTGCACAAATTGAGTTTTCCTCCCAGTGTCCTAAGTTCTGAGCATTTGTGGGGCACCAGAAACATAATGGGGAGCAGGGCAGGCTTAGCCCTGATGATCTCACTTCCCCCTTTCCTACTTGGGCTTTGGGTTCTTAATTGGATGTGCCTAATGCAGGGGCCAAGGGCTTCCCAGGTGGTGCTAGGGGTAAAGAACCCGCCTGCCAATTCAGGAGACATAAGAGACATGGGCTCGATCCTGGGTTGGGAAGATACCCTGGAGAAGGAAATGGCAACCTACCCCAGTATTCTTGCCTGGAGAATCCCATGGACAGAGGAGCCTGGCAGGCTACAGTTGGTAGGGTTGCACAGAGTCGGACACGACTGAAGTGACTTAGCACAGTGCAGGGACCACACATTGCTGATGCTCTTCTGAAATCTCCATGGTGTTTCTTTTCGGCCTGGACACCTAATAAGTTCTTTTCATGATGCTGGTGGATGGGAGGGAAAAGGGTACATGCACAGGAAACAACCCAATATTGTCTTTTTTTTTTTTTTTTTCCAAAATTAGCTTAGTGAGTTTGGTCCTGCACACTCTTAGGTCTTCTTGGTAAGTAATAGTGGTCACAACAGGGGTTGGAAGTGGGTGAGCATTTGTTTTTCTTGTTTTGAAAGTTGTGTTTACTCCTGGCTGTGCGGATCCTCGTTGCAGCACGGCCTCCTCTTCAGTTGCGACAAGTGGTGAGGGGACCTACTCTCTGGTTGTGGTGCTCAGGCTTCTCATTGTGGGGGCTTCTGCTGTTGCAGAACACAGGCTCTAGGGCTCTCGGGCTTAGTAGTTGTGGCTCCCAGGCTCCAGAGCACAGGCTCAGTAGCAATGGCACATGGGCTTAGTTGCTCTACAGCACGTGGGAATCTTCCCAGACCAGGGATCAAACCTGTATCTCCGACACTGGCAGGTGGATTCTTTACCACTGAGCCACTGGGGAAGCCCCAGCGTTTGCTCTTCTTACCTATCTCTACCAGGTGATGGTGGGCAGGAGTCTCTGGCCAAATTCTGCCTTGTGAAAGTTGTGAAAGCAGGATTACCCCAGGACAAAACAGGCCCTCTAACCACTTCTGATATGAGAGGTATGCTCTGAACAAGCCTCATCTCACTGCCAGGCAGGACGCTGTATCCTCTGCTGGGTACCCTGCAGTGAGACATGATTTCTGATGGTGAGACCCAAGACCCTGAAAGGATAGAGCCTGGGGGCTGGGAGGAGGGAAGGGGTTTCCCCTAAGGGGACAGATTACCCCAGCCTCACCAGATTCATTCTCCCTGTGCAAGCAAGTTGGGGAGCATCTCTAGAACACTGTGCTCAATTGTACCTTGAATGTCTTGAATTCCACCAATGAAAGCCTGTTTCTAAGTCTATCACTTTTTTGGACATCCTGTTTGCTAATTAGTAAAACATTGGTGGCTGATGGAGATACCGACAGCCAAAGGCCCTGTGACGAGCACTGAAATGTGCCCCTGCCTGGTATAACCACTCTTGGTCAAGCTTAGAAAGCTGGACATTTATCACATTCATCATACACTGGATTGCTTTTTTTTTTTTT
>SJYQ01005260.1:450964-480801 GCA_006410935.1 Redunca redunca
GGAGGAGGGAAGGGTGCTCCCTGCACCTTCCTGGGCAACCTCCTCTCTTCCCTGCTGGCCTCGCTGGTGATGCTGGGTTCCTGAGTGGCCTGGCCTTCTGTTGCTATTTCAGATCCAGCAGACTGGGAGTTTGGACAAGGTGGTGTCCTGGACTTACCAGTTCCCTTATGCCCACCAACTCTGGCTTGGACAATTTCTTGGCTTCCTGAACATCTATGATCCTGAATATGCCAAAGCTGTATACAGTCGAGGAGGTGAGGATTCCTGGAAGAAGTTGGAGCTTCCTGAGAGCAGAGGGCTCAGGGTGCCATGTGGGGAGGGGTCCTGGGCCTGCACCCTAAGTATGGGCAGGTGAGGTCCTCACCCTATTCATCACCAAACATCCTCCAGGAATCCCCCAGTCCCCGTTTGACCAAGCTTCTCTTTCTCTTATAGACCCCAAGGCCCCAGATGTGTATGACTTCTTCCTCCAGTGGATTGGTGAGTAGGCACTTGCCCTCCCTGTCCTTGGTGCTGGGTGACCAGGAGCCTTCCCTGCCTGATCCCTCCTTGCCCAGTGTCCACTCTTATGGTTTCTACATCCACCAGACCACCTGGCCACAAGTTGCCACCCTAAGCTCAGTAGGAAATAGCAGAGGAGGCAGGAGAACTCTGGGCTGCCTGAGAGGTGGAGCTCAGGCAACTTGTCCTGCCAGGGTGTCCTCTTCCCTGGGCAGGCAGGGCAAAGGCTCTGGGCAATGTTTTAATGTGAGGAACAGCTTCCTGGAGGAGGTGGCACTACAGGTGATCTGAGATTTTATTGGTGGTGCTGGCTGGGGCAAGGGCCTGTGGAAAGGAGTGTGGAAAGACAGGACCCAGGCTGGTGTCACCAGAGGCTGCAAGGCTGGGTGCCTGAAAGGCAGACCTGGGTTTGGATGTCAGGCTGATCAGGAGGATGGGAGTAGGGTTAGGCGGGGTGGCGTGTGCTTGATCCCAGGTTGCCGGGGTGGAGCAGAGTTGTGTGAGCTGACCAGCCGTCCCTCTCCCATGCCTTCTCCAGGGAAAGGCTTGCTGGTTCTCCAAGGGCCTAAGTGGTTCCAGCATCGCAAGCTGCTCACGCCTGGCTTCCACTATGATGTGCTGAAGCCCTACGTGGCCGTGTTTGCCGAGTCCACACGTGTCATGCTGGTGAGCTCCCTGTGCCAGGCTCCTGGAGGCTGTGTTGCAAGGCCAGCCCTCCGCCCCCAGGTTTTCCTGGGAGAGGGCAGTGAGGAGAATTGCTGAGGCCCGAGGCCCTGTTCTGCCTGCAGCAGCAGCGTAAGCCTTGTTCTCCTGATACCTGCTGCTGGCTGTGTGCTGACAATGTGCTGAGGCTCCAAGCTGCCCGACAGCCCCAGCTTTTGTCTCCACTGGGAGACCAGCATCCCTCTTCCCACATCAAAGGGCCTCTGCAAGACCCCAGGAAAGCTCCTGCTGTAGCAGACTGGAGGGCTGCCTGTATCTGAGAATATTAGGAAGACCTTTCAGATCTAAAAAGTGTCTCCTCATCCTTGGCCTAGCACAACTGCCTGAAATAATGTCGAATGTAACTCTAAAATGGTGGAGAAGGCAATGGCACCCCACTCCAGTACTTGGCCTGGAAAATTCCATGGATGGAGGAGCCTGGTGGGCTGTAGTCCATGGGGTCGCTAAGAGTCGGACACGACTGAGCGACTTCACTTTCACTTTTCACTTTCATGCATTGGAGAAGGAAATGGCAACCCACTCCAGTGTTCTTGCCTGGAGAATCCCAGGGACGGGGGAGCCTGGTGGCTGCCGTCTATGGGGTCACACAGTGTTGGACACGACTGAAGTGACTTAGCAGCAGTAGCAGCAGCAGCAGCAACTCTAAAATGGATGCTGGGAGTCAGGGGTCAAGAATTAGGCTCAGAGCCTTATAGCTGGGTAATCCCTGAGGTTACCTGGGCTAGCCTTTCTCCTTGCAAGAGACTACCTCCCCCCCCCCACCCCGCCCCCTGCCCCTGCCAGGATCACTGCAGGCCTGACACACACAGACTGTGCTGGGGAGCTTACCACCTTTGGCCCTCCTCTTCCCTCATACACAGCTGCCCTGCCTGTGTGTGCTGGGTGAGGCTGCCTGTGGGTTCTGCTCTCTGAGCCTGAACCACACCCCACTCCCCACCCGTAACAGCAGGATGGAGGCCAGGCCAGGGACCCGGAGTGCGTGTGGGGAGGGCAGTGGTGGGTCCTGCAGGCAGGGTGGGACATCTAGCCTGGTGGGCCCCCTTCCCTACATCGCCTTCCATCTCTGGGCTCTAGGACAAGTGGGAGAAAAAGGCTCGTGAGCAAAAGAGCTTTGACATCTTCAGCGATGTGGGCCACATGGCGCTGGACTCGCTCATGAAGTGCACCTTCGGCAAAGGAACCAGCGGCCTGAACGACAGGTCAGGGGGCGCTCGGGGCTGACCACGGTCTCCACCCAGGTTGGCTCAGAGGGCGTATGAGGTGACAGGACTCCTGGGCCCTGGTCTGAGAGGGGTGTCCTGCTCTAGGGAGCCTCAGCTCAGGTGGAGCTGGGCCTTTCCCGTGGCTCTCGTGGGAGGCTTGATGGTGGGGAGAGGACGGGCAGAGAGTGCAGCGCTTGGAACTGGATTCCACTCGCTCGGGGGCCCTGCTGCAGGTCGGGGTCTCAGCACCTCTCCCACCCTCCACTGTGCAGGGATAGCAACTACTACGTGGCGGTCAGCGAACTCACACTGCTGATGCAGCAGCGCATCGATTCCTTCCAGTACCACAATGACTTCATCTACTTTCTCACCCCGCATGGCCGCCGCTTCCTGCGGGCCTGCCAGGTGGCCCATGACCACACAGGTGGGCCTTTCCTGCACCGCCCGCCCACAGGAGGCCTAGGTTCTGGTCTAGCCCCTCCTGGCCCCTGGGGGACCCCTCCCATTGCAGGACCTCTGTTCCCCTTTTGGGCAGAGGGTGGGTCCCCAGGCAGTGACACCCTGTGCTCCCGGCCCAGACCAGGTCATCAAGGAACGGAAAGCAGCCCTCCAGGATGAGAAAGAGCGGGAGAAGATACAGAGCAAGAGGCACCTGGACTTCCTGGACATTCTCCTGGGGGCTCGGGTGAGTGCGTAGTCACCCACCTTGCCTAAGAATGTGTCCCTGATGGATCCTCCTGAGACAGGGCTCCCTGGACAGCAGCAGGGGCTGTTAAGCATCTTTCCCTCTCTCCCCAGCAAATATGACCTGTTTCTTGTCCTGTGGTGCTGTGCTGTGCTCTGTCGCTCAGCTGTGTCTGACTCTTTGCAACCCCATGAACTGTAGCCCGCCAGGCTCCTCTATCCATGGGGGATTCTGCAGACAACAATACTAGAGTGGGTTGCCGTGGCCTCCTCCAGGGGATCTTCCCAACCCAGGGCTTGAACCCAGATCTCCAGCACTGCAGGTGGATTCTTTATTTTCTGAGCCACCAGGGAAGCCCAAGAATACTGGAGTGGGTAGCCTATCCTTTCTCCAGGGGATCTTCCTGACCCAGGAATCGAACTGGAGTGTCCTGCATTGCAGGCAGAGTCTTTACCAGCTGAGCTACCTGGGAAGCCCTTGTCCAGTGGCATATATCAGCAAACGCTCAGAGGTGGGAAGGTGACTGGTGTGGTGCTGGGGAGAGATGTAGCTGCAGGGAGGCTGGGTCTATATGAAACAGAAGACCAATTCCAGCCTTCGAAGACTGAAGAATCTTAGCAATCTAAAACCTTAGACTTTATCCATTACTCATTCATTCATTCGAGGAGGTCATGGCAGCCCATTACAGTACCCTTGCCTGGAGAATCTCATGGACAGAGGAGCCTGGGTGGGGCTAGAGTCCATAGGGTTGCACAGAGTCGGACATGACGGAAGTGACTGAGCACCCGCAGCAACATTCATTTAATCACTCAATCAATTGGTCCTTTCACTCCACAAACTCACTGAGCCCTACTCTGGGTTAGTTCTCATGCTAGGGATGCAGACGCTGAGAAAGCCCTAGCCCTGGCCTCCTGACTCTCACAGTCAGGTGGCAGGGACAGGAGGTAGATGTTGACAAAGACCTCTTCCTCCTCCAGAAGGGACTGTGTGTGTCAGGTGAGCCAAATTGATAGGAATGGGTAAAGTCACAAGTCATTTGGCCAGAGGGATCAAAGAAGGCTTCCTGGAGTAGGAGTCATCCAAGCTGGCATTGGGAGAACAGATAGGAATCAAGGGGATGCTCTGAACCCCTAGTCTGCAAAGGAATTTCCCTCCCTCTCCCAGACCTTCATTTGACAGCTACTCTTGTGAGGCCTTGTTGGAACCTACCTCACACGCCTTGGGTTGTCCCACTGTGCTTTCCTGACTCAGGATGAAGAAGGCATCAAGCTATCGGATGAAGACCTCCGGGCCGAGGTGAACACATTCATGTTCGAAGGCCATGACACCACCACCAGTGCCATCTCATGGGTTCTTTACTCCCTGTCCCTGTACCCCGAGCACCAGCGTCGTTGTCGGGAAGAGATTCAAGAGATTCTTGGGGAGCGGGACTCTTTGAAGTGGTGAGTGAGGCTGCCGGTGAGCCCAGTCTGTCCTAGGGAAGAGCTGCGCCTACGGGGCCATCCTGGAAACCAGGAAAGGGCAGTTAGCCCTTGTCATTTTCCCCTCCAGAGTTGTGGCTTTTGGGGGGAAGTTATGCGTGGACACAGCCCCAAGCCCTTTCTCTCACGGCAGACCATTTTCAGATGTGCCTTGTAAAGGTGGTCGAAGCTGACTTCTATGTTGGCTCCCTCTGGTGGCAGAACCTGACAACTCTTCTGGGTTCCCAGATAGACCAGGAGCGTTGGAAAGGATTTGAACACTGAGGATGAACAGAGCTGGGGTAGCAGGAAGAGCTGATTCCCTCCCACCTGCTTTTAGACGGACATGTGCAGCCTCTAGACTCCTCTGATGAAGGAGAAAAGGCTGTTGCCCAAACTTTATCACTTAGAAACTTACAACTATTTTGTTTCTTCATTCAAGCTTGAGCTCACTATCACGACACTGATTGATGCTGATCTCTCTCTGGAGAAAGATCTCTGGCAATTTTGACTGGCCCCCTTCCTGCATGTGCCCTCTGCCCTGCCTCTCCCTGCCTCTGCCCCTTGGGCTTTCGAGTCCTGTCACCTTTCTCTCTAGACTCCTGTGTTACCTCCAGCCCAGGGATAGGACACAGCAGGGGCCACAGAAAATGCTCAGTTGAGGGAAGAAACTTTAGACTCACTGAAGGAGACTGACTTAGAATTCCAGAATCTGGGATTTGAAGGATGTGGTTTTACTGGTCAGAGGTTGGAAACCTACTAGGATGTCGAGCCAGGTGCCAGATGCTGTTAGGAATGTTGGGGATGAGGGTGAGTGGCCAATACTGCCCTGGGGGAGTTTTTAAAAGGACAAACTCTTGCAGAACCACAAAGCTAGAGAAAATCACATAATGGGGTAAGATTGAGCAGCCCCATGTTCAGAACAGAGGAGTCAAAAGGGGTGGGCCCAAGTTGGCTTTCTAAAGAGATGTGTGAAGCTCAGAAAGGCAAAAGGGGAGAACTGGGTGCTCTGGGTTGGGGAACAGTGTGAACACAGCCTGGAGGCAGGGAGTTGAAACATTTATTTAATTTTCATTTTATTCCATCTCAATCTTGAAGCAATTTACAGGACACATTCAATTAAATGTATAACACAAATGAAAAATGAGAACCGGGGGAATAAACCCTAGAGTTTGGGGCTCTGTAGTAAGCTGTTGCACAGTCATTACAGCTGGAGCACATTTGAGGTCTGAACTTCCTAGTGGCAAAATGGAAATATCTATCCATCTGTCTATCTATCTATCTATCCATTTATCTATCTATATATAGTTATTCACCCCCTCCAAGCTCGTTATTGTTTGATGTTTATTACTTCATTTGGCCAATGTATGTCAGCCGCTACCCCTTGCCATTCCAGCTCCATGGGGAATGAAGCAGAAACTAAAGAACTGTCCCTCGTGGGGTTTCTGGGGGACACTGAAAGAGTGACCTTGCCTTTGATGGCCAGGAGCACATATACCCCTAGGATCTTGTGCTTTCCCTTCCTAGCAGTGAAGATGAGGGAGGGATGGAGAAAAGTGGAGCCAGGCCCCTGCGTTTGTGTGTCCACTCCATGTCTGGCCTGGACACTGGAGCGCTTGCAGCCCTCTGACTCCCTGATGTGCGGTGGCGGTGAAGTGGGGATTCTGGCTGGGCCTGCCTTCCTGCAGGACTGTGCTGCCCCCCAGTCCACAAAGCCCTGCTTGTGTTGCTGGCAGGGACGATCTGGCAGAGATGACCTACCTGACCATGTGCATCAAGGAGAGCTTCCGCCTGTACCCGCCCGTGCCCCAGGTGTACCGCCAGCTCAGCAAGCCTGTCAACTTTGTGGATGGTCGCTCTCTACCTGCAGGTGGGATGGGGTAGATTTCGGGGTGAAGCCAGAGTCCCTGGGGGTGCTCTCTCTATCCCTGTACCAGAGGGGAAGAGACCAGGCTTTGTGTTCAGCCAGCATCAAAGTCCTAGCTCCACAATGTGTGGGTAAATCCACCAAGATCTACACCTCTGCTCTGTCTCCTGTGAACTGGGGGTGAGAAGGGTCCCTGCCCTACAGGGCTGTGGTCAGGATTAAAGAGGCAGTGTTCCTCAGGGCTGTCATGTACCACCAAGCAGATTGTGCCCTCCCTGAACAGCTTCAGACTTAGACTATGATGTGGTGCAATGTACAAGCTGTACAACTGTGTGGGGGGGCTTTGTAAGGAGTGTTTGACTCTGGATCTGACACACAGTAAGCGCCCAGTGAATGGTAGTTGTTACTACTGATGGCATCATATTATGAATGACTACTTCCCTTGAGAGTCAGTTAATGGGAAGCAGAAAGTGGTGATAGTCCTTGCCCGTCCTCGTGGTGGGGTAGGCGCGGTCCTCGTTTCCTTTTCCATTCTACACATGTCTGTGTCAGGTGCTACAGCTGGTGCTGGGGCTGTGGGGAGTAGGTGTGCTGTTGACCAACACACTTTGATGTGCTGAGGGTGGGTAAGAACTTTCTGTCCCCGGCAGTGCTCAGGGAGGGACTGGTGCTCAGTTAGGGGCACCACTTAGGGGGTTCTGACCCTGTGAGGAGGTGGGCCTGGCTGTCCCAGGGCTGTCTGCTCACCAGTTTTCTGCTCTGCCCACAGGCAGCCTGATTTCTCTGCACATCTATGCCCTCCATAGGAATAGTACAGTGTGGACTGACCCTGAGGTATGCCATCCCTGGGCTTGGAGTTCAGAGGGGGTGGGCTTCTTGGGGTCAGCCTGCCCTGGGACCTGGCAGATATTCAAGCAAGCCCTGTCCCCTCAGGTCTTCGACCCCTTGCGCTTTTCTCCTGAGAATGTGGCCGGACGCCACAGCTTTGCCTTCATTCCCTTCTCTGCTGGGCCCAGGTAAGGAGAGCCCGACGTCCCTGTCCAGACGTGAGGATGGAGGATGTCATGGAACATCCTTTAGGGGAACTCTGGGATGAGGAGGGCCATGCTGGGTGTGCGGTGACCCTGATGTGAGGGAAGTTTGAGGGACCCTCTTCCTGCCATTAGCATACTCTTGTCTTTGGCAGGTGGGGTGGGTGAATCATTCCAAGAGAGACCCTTAAGTCACAACCCACAGTGGGAACCTACCTAGTCTGGGACCCTCACTATACCCCCAAGATCTGTTTCTGAAGCCCAGGCCAATCAATCAGTCAGTGATTCATCCGTACATAGTGAATGATTTCTGTTGGACACTTAGAGTGCTAGTTTTCATCAGTCTGGACATCTCATAGCCTGATGTCATTTTGTGCTGCTCATTGCAGGAACTGCATTGGCCAGCAGTTTGCTATGAACGAGGTAAAGGTGGTCACAGCCCTCTGCTTGCTCCGTTTTGAGTTTTCCCCGGATCCCTCAAGGCTACCCATCCAGATGCCCCAACTGGTCCTTCGCTCCAAGAATGGCATCCACCTCCATCTGAAGCCAGTGGGGCCAGGCTCTGAGAAGTAGCTCTGCTGCGATGAGAGCCCCAGACAGCCCAACCTGTGGCCTCTTCCTGGACGTTGCCCTCTCCAAGCTAGGTTGTAGAGTAGCTGTGTCCCCCTGTCTTCTGTAGGCTTATGGACTAGAAGCAGAATAGGCATCTGATAGACAATCATCTCAAAGGCAATGCCATATAAACATGTGTGTCTATAAATTCTTACTGCGCATGTGTTCCAGAGCTCACTCATTCATTTAACAAACATGCTGAATAACTACTTGCTTCTAGATTCTTTATTGATCTCCAGTAATTGTCCATCTTTCTAAAATTTACACAGCATTCATGTGGAATCTGTGCCTTGGGACTGGTGGTTATGACCAGACACTCATCCACTCCACACAATATACAGATGGCTTTTGGGGCTTGCCCCCTTCACCAAGATCTGTTTCTTTGTTTAACTTTGTATGTATGTTTCTGGAATATAGCAGACATAAGGAAAAACTGCTTAAATCAAAAACACATAAGAATGAATTTTTAGAGAACACTCCCTGGTAACCACTGTTGAGGTTGAGGAATATGGACTATGGTTTCATGGGTATAAATTCTGCCCCTTCTGAGATGGGTCTCTGGGGCACTCCTGCCATCATCAGCATCTGTATCACTGTTACCTGGTGCCCTGGGCATGTGAGTTTTGGCTGGGGAAGGTGGCAGAGTGATATTAAAGGGTGGCTTCCTGGAAGAGATGGTGCTTGAATCAGGCTTTAAGGCAGGGTGAGGTATGAGGGTGCAAAGAGGGACTTTTGGAGAAGGACTCAGGCTGGGGCCACGTGGGGAATTAGTGCTCTCCCCAAAGTAGTCCCTGCCTGATGGCTGGGGGCATATACACCTCTAGGGTTCAAGTCTAAAGCAATTAGTGGACTTCAATCTAGGAACTGGACAGGTGTGGAAGGAAGGGAACTGGGCTCTAGGGGAGAGGCAAGAGAGGGGGAATTCTAGCCCTGGGACTTGGGGATGTCTTTATATTGCCTTGGGGATAGACCACCTGGAGACACATCCTTCCTGCTGCTGATGAGTGCCCTCTGAGAAGAAGGTCACAGCCTTGGGAGTCGGGCCATGGTCCTCATGCTCACTCCTACAAAGCCTTGTCAAGACTCAGATCTCCTTGCTCACCTGAGGCTGGGATGCTGAGGCCTCACCAGAGTGTCTCCCGTGCCACCCACTTTCCCCTCTGTCCTGGCCCTGGACAGAACTTTCTCTGCACAAGTGAAGAAATGGTTTCAGTAGGCATCCCTGGAGACCAGAGCTCAGCGTACCATCCATCTCTGACCCATGGGTGGAACTCAAGTCTAAGAGTTGACTACTCCTCTGATCCCTGGATTGTCAGGAGGCTAGTGAGGCAGGACTGGAAGAAGCTGTTATCCTGCTTAAACACTAAGGGAAGGAACCTGACTCTGCCCTCTTTTTACTAAGACTTCATGGGTAGAATTGCATCTCACAGGGAAGGTCCCTGTGAGAGGGGAGCTGGGGGGCCAGTGGGCACCAAAGCTGAATTCCACTTAATCCTACCAGCTCTCCAAAGAGATCCTGCTGCCTCATAGGATCCAGAGTTTGTGCGCATGTGTGTGAGCAGAGTGTGGAGTGTGTAAGGGGCACGTATAGTTGAGGTTGCACAGGGATGTCTGTCTATGTACAACCCCAGTTGCTACATGTATATGATATGTACAACCCCAGCCGTATCCATACTCCTGGCAGATGCACGTAGGAGTATGGATGCAACTGGGGTCTTTCCTACTGCCTGGAACAAGCCGGGTCTCTTCTTGGTCATTCTCTTCAGCTCCTGTAAAATCCTGTGATTACAACTCATGTTCATGGCTGACGACATAGAAGAAAAAGTTCCTGCCGCCCCATACTCTGAGAGTGACTAGACTGACCCTTTCTGTGCCACTTCACTCCCAGCTAACTCTACTGCTCCATTCCTGGTCAAACACAGTGTCTACCTGGCCACTTTTTTTTTTTTTCATCCAACAAGAAGCTTTAACTTTATTAATGATAGAAACAGTACAAACTTCAAAGTCAGCTGCAGTTACTCTTTTGAAGCACCAAAAAAGGTCCTTTTGTCAGATAGTTATTGTTAATGTCATAATAGCACTTACAATATCATTACTGTTGTTCTTCAGGGCTTGGACTGCCTTTGTTCTTGACACATTTGCTTGTGACATGACCAATTCTATGTCCTTAACTTCCACACCTGTTTCATCAACCTCTTCCTCTTCACTCTCCTCTTGTACAGTTGGAATCTGTGTGTTTTCCTGAATTTTGGAAACAGCTTCACTTTGAATGCTGAATTTCTCAGCAGCTGCTAATTGTGCTTGCTGAGATAAGTCCTCGATCTTGGCTTCCCTCAAAACTATCTAAGTATTTGAAGGTGAGCTCTTGTACACATCTGGTTTCTTGATGACAAGAAGGATATTCTTAGATGTCTGCATAGTCACTCTAGTAACCCCTGTAACCTGGTGAAGACCTAGTTTGGACATAGCCTTCCGTGCCTTCTTTTCACTCCAGCTCTGTTTTGCTTTCCTGACTGGTTCTTCATCAGTTTCAGCTGCTGCTGCCAGCTGGGCTTGTGTGGTTGCTTGCGTAGAATCCTGTTCCTCAAGTTCTGATTTCTGTTCCAGACCTTGTCTCAGCCTGGGACTGTGGCAACTTCTGCTCTAGGGCAGGGATGTTTTCTGTGGCTTCACCAGGTGTTTTATATGGGGAGTGCAGAACTAAGACGGCCATAGAAAGAGCCGTGTGAAGAAGTGAGAGTGTGACCCACCCCTGTTGCAGAAGAAAGCCTTCCCCTGGTCACTTCTAGAAGCAGAATGAACTAGTCTGGTGACCTAGGAACCTGGAGATGGGGAGAGGATTACTGGTCTGAAGGTCCCGGCCGCAGGCACTGTTTGAGGAGAGGCCCCATCAGGAGGCACATGGCAACATCACAGCACAGCACAGGGCTGCTGGGAGGTCTCCTCTGGCACAAGGACACTGGTCTAGGAAGGGCAGGGGTGGGAGGGAGGAGGACCTGTGTGCAGAACCAGAAGAGAGCAAGGCTGGGTGCAGAGAGGCTGGAGGAGGAGTGCGAACAGCTTGGTTCTGGTCAGTGCCCAGGGTCAGGAGGACAGGCCCCAACATGGTCTCCAGGAATGGCAGGGTTGAAAAAGCCCATCCTCACTCAGAGTGGCCAGGCTGCATGCCAGGGACTCCAAGGTGCTGTCGTGTGTGGGGAGGTGCACCAGCTGTCCTGGATTCAGGTCTGACATCTGCTCGAAACAGTCAAGCCTTGTGCCCAGCTGGCTCCTCCCAGGCCTTCCAATTTAGCCACCCACTCTTGTCCTCAAAGGAGTCTGAGGCCCTGCCTGTGAGGAAGGGGACTGGTGACCTGGCCAGGCTGGGCTCTGCTCAAATCTCTTCTGGGGTGAAGGAGACCTTTGTGCCTGGCCAAGTCTATAAAGTCTTCCCTGCTCAGCACAGGGTGGGTGCTGGCTGGGCCCCTCTACAGATGTGGTGAGGAAGCTACCACGGAACAACAAGGAGGCTCCTTCCCTGACAGGTACTGGTGTGCGCGTCTTCCCTCTGAGCCTTTGGGGACGAGCCCTTTCTCCTGACTCAGCTGTCATGAGGACCTCAGATGCCAGGCAGCGTGTGGGCATTGAGGGACCCCAGAGTGTGAGGCTGCAGGGGGGCCAGACATGCTCTCCTTGCTGGGGTCCCAGCCCCACAGAGCAGATGTCATCTCCCCTCCTCCTCTCCACTGTCTTCCCTCCCCTCCTCTCTCTTCTGTTTCATCCAGCTCCTTTCAGAGAAGATACACACAGTCTATATCCAGGGAGGGTGAGAGAGGGGAAGCCACGTGACTGATACACAGGAAGACTCATCACACATGGGAGAGAGCAGGGGACAGGCCAATGGTAGTCATACAGGACTTAACAGGTCCAGCAATGGCTGCCCAGGTGTCCTTGTCCTCATCCCCAGATCGGAAGAAGCCTGTCTTATCTGAGTTGTTCATCTAATCATAAAGGTCCTGATGAAAGAGAAAGCGATGTGAAGACAGAAGCAGAGGGACATTTGAAGATGTTGCTGGATTCCTATAGGGAGGAGGGCCCAGGAGTCAAGGAATGCAAGAATTGTAGCTTTAGATGCAGAAAAGGCAAAGAGCTATATCCTGTCCTAGAGCCCTGGAGAGGGGCTCCACCAACATCTTATTCTGTCCAGGGAAACCCCTTTCAGACTTCTCACCCAGAGCCACCAGAGGATAATTTTGTGTTGTTCTAAGTCCCTAAGGCAGTGGCAAATTATTTTACCATCAAAATGGAAGTGAATACAGGGACAGACAGGCAGGCAGAAGTGGAGAAACACAGGAGAGAGCAGACAAACTGGAGGGTGTCGGGTGATCAGGATTCCAGTGGACAGTGAGAGATACAGGGGGTCAGAGCCAGATGGAGAGACAAGCAGATAGGGAGCCTGGAGAAAGGTGAGAGGAGAAGGGCAGAAAGTCAGCTGGGCCGGAGGCAGAAGATGAGGCAGGCTGGTGGCAGGCAGGTCAAAGCAGGAATTTAGCAAAGAGACAAGGACTGGAGAGAGTGACAGCAGGGCAGGATGGCAGGCCAGGGCCCTCAGAGCTTGTCCTTGTTCCTGCAAGGATTAGAGGAGCTTCCTGAGCTGCAGGTAGACCCCACTTTTAGACTTCAACAGAAGTCTCTGAATGAACATGGGCCCTGAAGGGATCCGGAGACAGCTCAAAGCGAAGCAAGGTTAGGGCCACGGCCACCTTCATCTCATTTATGGCAAACTGCTTCCCAAAGCAGTTCCTGGGCCAGAAAGGTAAATGAAGTGAGAAGTGGTCTCAAACCCTGTTCTGAGCTAGGTGCATTGGCCATTGACCAGAAACGGCACTCAGGGCTGTCCTCCACGTGGCCCAGCCCTGATCCCTTTCTTATTGGTTATGCTGAACTTGCCACCCAAGCCTTGGTCCACACTCTCCCTGTGACCTTTGACAAAACCTACGCCTCTAAGGACTCCTAACTCCTACTTCTGGTCTCAGCAGCAGGGAATCCTCTTGGGGAGGATCGGCACACTAAGTCACAGAGTCAAGTCGAGTGAATCAGGAAATGTGAATTAGAACTGTGTTCACTGGTCCACAAGCAGTTTCTGGTTTCAGGGCAGGCAGGGCAGTGTAGAGGGTAGGGAGTGCCACATTTTCAGGTTGTCACCATCTGTGGCAGACAAACAGGGTTCCCAATCCCTTGAGAGAACAAGAGTGGGCTGTGTAAGGAATCAGGATGGCAACAGGGAGGCTTTCTAGAGAGGACACGGGTTAGTGACCTTGAACCTGCTGGCCCACTTGCCTCCCAATTAATGGTCTGGCCTCCGCAGCCAATCTGCCTCTGGAGTCTTCCTATTCTATTCTAGAAATGACCCCCTAACTGTCCCTTGGTCTCCTCATCTGTCCTTTTCAGTCTCCTTGCCTCATTACCTTCTACTGAAGCCATGTTGGCTCCATGCCTCCCGTGCCCTCCATCACAGGGAAGACACATCCCAGTGCTTCAGTTGCATCACAGCCTTGTCTGGATTGTTCCTCATTCATCTGGGGTCTGTCCAGCTCCTCTTCCTGACTCAACTGCTGTTAAGGTCCCCTCCCCTGACCTCTGCCAGCCATATATGCACAAAGCCCGAGCCAGTGACCACCCACTCCCATCCCCTCTGTTGGCTGTACCTCTTCCTTCCTGGACCTCAAACACCATTAGTGTTAACTCAAGGCCATGTCACCATGTAGTGTCCAGGACAGTGTCAGAAACATGGAACCTTCTACAATCTTCTTCAGTTCAGTTCAGTTCAGTCGCTCAGGCGTGTCCGACTCTTTGCGACCCCATGAATCGCAGCACGCCAGGCCTCCCTGTCCATCACCATCTCCTGGAGTTCACTCAGACTTGCGTCCATCATGTCCGTGATGCCATCCAGCCATCTCATCCTGGGTCGTCCCCTTCTCCTCCTGCCCCCAATCCCTCCCAGCATCTTCTTAGTGAATGAAAAAGTAAAGAATTCATGAATGTATGATTTCTGTCTTATAAGGCAGAACCTCTGCAATAGGAAAACGCTGCTTATCTGTCTTAGTTACCAGTATTGTCTCTTGATTGTGAGCTCTTCAAAGCAGGGAAAATGCCTTTCATCTCTTTTTTCCCCCATCTCCTAAGAAAGGACTTGGTACATAGAAACAGGCTTAACAAGTAGCTTTATATTTGAACAAAATGAATTGAAAAATAATTAAATATTAATTGTGCCCTAGGAACTGAGTTGTGTAATACCCCTTGTCCTCGAGTGGCAGCTGCCTGATTTCCAGCCAGTGTCTACAAGTAATAACACACCCTTGGCAGAAACCAAATCCTAAAGCAAATTCTGGGAAACTGCTTTAACCTTGTTTAGTGAAGGTTGATTCACCAATGGAAAATTACACCGAATTATAGACTCATAAAAAGTTTGTTTTCTAAGTAGTTACAAAGTTATGGAAGTGACTGTTTCAGGGGAGTATCTGTAGCCCTTGAAGATTTTCACAGCAGTCATTTTGGAGTGTATCACTCTGCACTATTTAAAGTGTGCTTTATATTTTACATGCCAGTAACTTTTCAAATACATGTGTCAAATACAAAATAGTCTCTCTAAAGCTCTTGGTATTCCTCCATTTTGTTCTTTTTCTGCTAAGACTAGACTCCAGATCCTGGGATTATGACATGGGATTTCCCAGGTGGCTCAGTGGTTGAGTCCGTGCTCCCGATGCAAGGGGCACAGGCTTGACCTCTTGCTGCTGTTGTTCACTTGCTCAGTCATGTCCCACTCTTTGTGACCCCGTGGACTGCAGCACGCCAGGCTTCCCTACCCTTCACCATCTCCTGGAGCTTGCTCAAACTCATGTCCATTGAGTCAGTGATGCCATCCAACCATCTCATCCTCTGTCATCCCCTTCTTCTGCCTTCAATCTTTCCCAGCATCAGGGTCTTTTCCAATGAGTAAGTTCTTTGCATCAGGTGGCCAAAGGATTGGAGCCTCAGCTTCAGCATCAGTCCTTCCAATGAATATTCAGGACCGATTTCCTTTAGGATGGACTGGTTTGATCTCCTTGCAGTCCAAGGGACTCTTGAACAGCACAGTTCAAAAGCATCAGTTCTTTGACACTCAGCCTTGTTTATGGTCCAACCCTCAATCTATACATGACCACTGGAAAAACCATAGCTTTGACTAGACAGATCTTTGTTGGCAAAGTAATGGCTCTGTTTTTTAATACGCTGTCTAGGTTGGTCATAGCTTTTCTTGCAGGGATCAGGCGTCTTTTAATTTTGTGGCTGCAATCACCATCTGCAGTGACTTTGCTGCTGCTGCTGCTAGGTCGCTTCAGTTGGGTCCAACTCTGTGTGACCCCATAGACAGCAGCCCACCAGGCTCTGTCCCTGGGACTCTCCAGGCAAGAATACTGGAGTGGGTTGCCATTTCCTTCTCCAGCAGTGATTTTGGAGCTCCCCCAAATAAAGTCTGTCACTGTTTCCATTGTTGCCCCTTCGGGTTGCCATGAAGTGATGGGACCAGATGCCATGATCTTTGTGAAAGGTTGTTGTTGAATCACGACGCCGGGATTCTTGGGCCCCGGAGGAGAAGACTTCAATCCAGGGCCAGAGACGAGGCTTGATCACTCAGAGCTTTTGTGTAATAAAGTTTTATTAAAGTATAAAGGAGATAGAGAAAGCTTCTGACTTAGGCATCAGAAGGGGGCAGAAAGAGTACCCCCCTGCTAGTCTTCAGCTGGATATTATATAGTCACCAGCAGTCTGTTAATGAAAGGAAGGAATGTCTCAAAACTTAGAATGGCACCAGGCCCCTCACCCATAAGATGTATTTTGGGATAATCTTGGCACCAAATGGTTTATCTTGGGCCATAAAATGATTAACTTGAATCTTGAAGAAGGGCAGGTCACCATACAAATAGTGTTATTTACATAGATTAGAGGAACAATATTGGAGTATAACACACTGGTTTATAAAGTAGGTTCTGAGCCCGAAAGGCAGAACGACTTGAAGACAGAGTTTGGGGTAAATGTATAGTATATTAACATAGCTTAAGATAAACAATTCCATAAGAAAAAGGCAATGGTTAACTTCAGGTGAAACCAGGTGTCATGGCAACACAGAATTTTAAGAGGAACCTCCTTTTAAATTTGTATAGAGAAGGAAAAAATCTTCCTAGTTTGTTCCCTCTTGCCACTTCATTCAGTTCAGTCGCTCAGTCCTGTCCGACTCTTTGTGACCCCATGAATCGCAGCACGCCAGGCCTCCCTGTCCATCCCCATCTCCCGGAGTTCACTCAGACTCATGTCCATTGAGTCAGTGATGCCATCCAGCCCTCTCATCCTCGGCCATCCCCTTCTCCTCCTGCCCCCAATCCCTCCCAGCATCAGAGTCTTTTCCAATGAGTCAACTCTTTGCATGAGGTGGCCAAAGTACTGGAGTTTCAGCTTTAGCATCATTCCTTCCAAAGAAATCCCAGGGCTGATCTCCTTCAGAATGGACTGGTTGGATCTCCTTGCAGTCCAAGGGACTCTCAAGAGTAGAAATGTCTATCACTTGCAGGCTATTTCCTCCATTTGGAGACCCCTGGCCTTCCTGCCTGTTACCCTCTCATTTGTTTTTTGAATACTTTTTCACTCTCCTCTTTCACTTTCATCAAGAAGCTCTTTAGTTCCTCTTCACTTTCTGACATACGGGTGGTGTCATCTGTGTATCAGAGTTTATTGATATGTCTCTTGGCAATCTTAATTCCAGGTTGTGCTTTGTCTAGCCTGGCATTTCGCATGTTGTACTCTGCATATAAGTTAAATAAGCAGGGTGACAATATACAGCCTTGACGTGCTCCTTTCCCAGTTTGGAACCAGTCAGTTGTTCTGTGTCCAGTTCTAACTGTTTCTTTTTGACTTTCATACAGGTTTCTCAGGAGGCAGGTCAGGTGGTCTGGTATTCCCATCTCTTGAAGAATTTTCCACGGTTTATTGTGATCCACACAGTCAAAGGCTTTAGTGTAGTCAGTAAAGCAGAAGTAGATATTTTTCTGGAAATCTCTTGCTTTTTCTATGGTCAAATGGATGTTGGCAATTTGATCTCTGGTTCCACTGCCTTTTCTATATCCAACTTGAACATCTGGACATTCTCAGTTCATATACTATTGAAGCCTTGCTTGAAGAATTTTGAGCATTACTTTGCTAGCATGTGAAATGAGAGCAATTGTACAGTAGTTTGAACATTCTTTGGCATGCATTTCTTTGGGATTGGAATGAAAACTGACTTTTCCAGTCCTGTGGCTACTGCTGAGTTTTCTAAATTTGCTAGCATATTGAGTATAGCACTTTAACAGCATCATCTTTTAGGACTTGAAATAACTCAGCTGGAATTCCATCATCTCCACTAACTTTTGTTCGTGGTGATGCTTCTGAAGGCCCACTTGACTTCGTACTCCAGGATGTCTGGCTCTAGGTGAGTGATCACACCATTATGGTTATCTGGGTCATGAAGATCTCTTTTGTTTAATTCTTCTGTGTATTCTTTCCACCTCTTCTTAGTATCTTCTGCTTCTGTTATGTCCACACTGTTTCTGTCCGTTATTGTGCCCATCTTTGTGTGAAATGTTCCCTTGGCATCTCTAATTTTCTTGAAGAGATCTCTAGTCTTTCCCATTCTGTTGTTTTCCTCTATTTCTTTGCACTGATCACTTAAAAAGGCTTTCTTATCTCTCCTTGCTATTCTTTGGAACTCTGCATTCAGATGGGTTTATCTTTCCTTTTCTCCTTTGCCTTTCACTTCTCTTCTTTTCTCAGCTATTTGTGAGGCCTCCTCAGACAATCATTTTGCCTTTTTGCCTTTCTTTTTCTTGGGGATGGTTTTGATCACCACCTCCTGTACAATGTTACAAACCTCTATCCACAGTTCTTCAGGCACTCTATCAGATCCATCCCTGGTGGGAAACTAAAATCCTGCAGTCAGCTAATTTTTTTTTTTTAATTTTAAAAAATTGTGACAACTAGAAAAGGTGTCATATATGTATTTATATTGTCAACTGCAAATTGGCCTGTGCCATTGGCACTGGCCATCTTCGTCTACAGGGGTTAAATCATGTGCTCCCACAGCTGCTGATCTTCAATATCCCCTGAAAATAGTTCAGGGTAGACAGAAGAAATGAGGAATTCTGTACTTGGGGAAAAACTGGTAGAACAGATCATCTGACAGTTATATGTTTCTAGGAGCTTATTTTATTAGCCCAATTGTTGTGTCTCTTCATATTTAGAAAAGCAGTAAAGCCCTTCACGGTGATAACTGCTCCTTGTAATGAGCAGAAACCTGCTATATATATCCCTGTCATGCTTCCCTGGAGCACTTTCTCAGAGCTATCTGAGGTGCTGTCTCCTGTGCTGCAGTCCTCATTTTGATCCAGACAAAATTTAACTCGCAGTTTTTATGTTGTGCACTTTTTTAAGTTGACAGTTTTATGGACCACAAAGGGACCCAGAGTGGACTTCTCTCCTTTGCTGAAAGATATGAGGAGCTGGAGCCAAGGGATCAGCAGAGGCTGCTTGTGCCTGTCTCACTCCTTGGAGAGTCCAGACGAATTTGGTAAGCCTTTCCTTGTTCTCAGATCTCTCATATAAGTTGATAATCTTGAATTTTATTTGGCAGTACATAGCAGGTATCTTCCCTTCATGGATAACAGCCTTGTTGTGTCGAAGGGGCCTTTATAATCAATGAAGCTATGAGCCATGCCATGCAGGGCCACCCAAGATGGATGATTTATAGTGGAGAGTCCTGACAAAATGTGGTCCACTGGAAGAGGGAATGGCAAGCCACTCCAGTATTTTTGCTGCAAGAGCCCCATGAACAGTATGATAACGCAAAAAGATATGATACCTGACGATGAGCCCCCCAGGTAGGAAGATGTCCAATATGCTACTGGAGAAGAGTGGAGGGCAATAGGTCCAGAAAGAATCAAGTGGTTGGGCCAAAGCAAAAATGACACTCAGTTATGGATATATCTGGTGGTGAAAGTTAAGTATAATACTGTAAAGAACAATATTGCATAGGAACCTGAAATGTTAGGTCCATGAATTAAGGTAAGTTGGATGTAGTCAAGCAGGAGCTGGCATAAGTGAACTTTGACATCTTAGGAATCAGTGAACTATAATTGATGGGAATAGGCGAATTTAAATAAGATGACCATTATATCTATTACTGTGGGAAAGAATCCTTTAGAAGAAATGGAGTAGCCCTCATAATCAATTAACAAGTCCAAAATGCAATACTTGGGTACAGTCTCAAAAATGAGAATGATCTTGGCTTGTTCCAAGGCAAACCATTCAACACCACCAAGTCTATGTCCCAACCACTAATGCCAAAGAAGCTGAAGTTGACTGATTCTATGAAGACCTACAAGACCTTCTAGAATTAACACACACACACACACACATGCACACACACACACAAGATGTCCTTTTGATCATAGGGTACTGGAATGCAAAAGTAGGAAGTCAAGAGATACTGGAGTAACAGGAAAGTTTGGCCTTAGAGTACAAAATGAAGCAGGGAAAAAGTTAACAGAGTTTTGTCAAGAGAACCTGCTGGTCATTGAAAACAGCCTTTTCCAACAGCACAAGAGACAGTTCTACACATGGACATCACTAAATGGCCATACCTAAATCAGATTGATTATATTCTTTGCAGTCAAAGATGGAGAGGCTCTATACAGTCAGGAAAAACAAGACCTGGAGCCGACTGTGGCTCAGATCATGAACTCCTTATTGCCAAATTCAGACTTAAATTGAAGAAAGTAGGGAAAACCACTAGACCATTCAGGTACGACCTAGATCAAATCCCTTATGATTATGCAGTGGAAGTGAGAAATAGATTTAAGGGACTAGATCTGATAGATAGAGTGCCTGATGAACTATGGACAGAGGTTTGTGACATTGTACAGGAGGCAGTGCCTAATGCCATCCCAAAGAAAAAGAAATGCAAGAAGGCAAAGTGGTTGTCTGAGGAGGCTTTACACATAGCTGATTAAAGAAGAGTTCAGACCTTGATGTCTGAAGTGCCAGTCTCTTGTGGAATTTCATACCCAGTGCCTTGTACCCAAGAAGGGAGCTTTTCTCCTGTTTGGATGTGGGTTTCCATCTCACCTGATCCCCCAGGGCCACTTTCATTTAGTCAGGGTGTTAGTTCCCCACATCCAGTGAGCACAGGCTCTCAGGTATTTCTTTACCCTCTGCAGTAAGAGTAGGGGTTGCAGCTTGATTTTCTTTTGGAACTGTCACCAAGGGAAAGGCAAGTCAATAAAACCCTTATCCCACTGCCAGAGCTGAAGTGGAGGTGAAAGGCAGGATGTGTACTAGATGACCACTCTGGATGCACCAGCAGAACTAAGAGTTTAGAACTGTTTCTTCTGACCTGAAATCCTTGTCCTCAGACCAGATTCTGTCCCACTCTCTGGTCGACTTATGGGCCAGCACTACAAATTACCTACAGAAATTTACACCAGGAAAACCCCTGGTGTACAAAACTTTTGGAAGTTATTTCTACAACAATGGCATGGGCAGTTTATGATAAAACATATCACTTGGTCAGCAGTTTTGTCATATAATTTTATTTAGATTATAAAATAGGTTATATTTTAAAGGGCTTCCCTGATGGTTCAGCAGGTAATGAATCTGCCTGCAGTGTAGGAGACACAGGAGATATGGATTCTATCCTTGGGTTGGGATGATTCCCTGGAGGACGAAATGGCAAAATTAAACTTATGATTTAAATTCATTTTGCCACATTGAGTGTTATGTATCTTCAATATTATCCTAGCATGTATGTAAACATTTGTTAATATGAAAGAATGTATATGGCTACATTAAAAAAATTAAGTGCTAAATTGTATTTATACAATATTATTTTACTAATTGAGTATGTACACAGTTGCAGGATAGTTTCTGGATGTACACATATGAGAATTGTATTGAGCTAAGATTTTGATATGTGAACTTTTGGCCTCATTCTAATTCACTAATATCCAGAAATTTATGTGCACTTCCCATCTTGTAGTGGAATCTTTGTACATCCCTGAGTGTTGACCACCAAGCCCTTTCCTTTCTGATTTTACTCTCTCTATTCTTGCCCTGACAGGCTGGCGAGTCCACAGGACCCATTGCTCTGCCCCCGGGATGCTGCTGCCAGGGCTCCTTGTGCTGGCTCCACCTGCTCATCTTCCAGGTCTTTGCTCACATTTTTCCCTCTACCTGGTGGCCCGTCCTCTTTGCCAGAGAGCAACTGCTTCTCCTTAACTTTGGAGACTCAGCTTTATTTGGTCAACTCTGGATTTCTCACCAACATTTGGTCCCAGGCATGTTCCATGTAGTCACATCATCTTTATTTCAATGACTTCTGTGTAACTCAGAGCAGCCCTCTGCCCTTTGGTATCTCATCTCTGTCTGCATCCTTCTCCCATCAGGACTCAGGAGCTCTGAGGCAATTTGTCTACTGTGGGTCATGTTCCTTCACTCAGCCTGTGTTTACTGAGCATTTACTCGGTGCCAGACTCTGATTTAAGGCACAGAATTAGGATGTGGCTAATCTGTTTGGAGTCTTCAGACTAGAGGAGGAGACAGAAATTAAGCAGTCATAACGGGGGGGGGGGGCATGAATGTGTGATGGAGGGAAGACAGAGCCTACTGGGAAGCTTTGGGGGAAGAGGGCCTAACTCAGACTTGGACATTAAAAAGCTCTTTTTCCTCCACTTGCTCATTCTTTGACTCACCATTTACCAAGATGCTTTTGGATTACAAAATTTATCCAGAGGCGGGCTCTCCCAGAAGGAGCTCATAGTATTGAAGACCAAAAACTAAAGACTAAAATAGTCTTTAGAAGACTGAAGACTAAAATACCTAAATCTGGTTATTGCTGACTTAGCAGAAGGATGTGCAAGGGAAAAAAAGAGTTGTCCACTCCATTTGTGAGCGACCCATCTTCGAGGAGATGGCTTGGGGTTGGGTCTTGGTAGATGGACATGAGGGACAACAGCATTCCAGGGAGAGGGCCCATGAGAGCAGAGTCCCAGAAGCTGGAATGCATAGGCAGCTGGGGAGGACCTTGAGTAACCTAGGGTGCCAGAGATTAGGAAGGAGAGAGGAGAGAGGTACCGGGCCAGCCCGCATGGGGTTCAGGCTCCTGTCTCTGGCTCCACTCTGCTCTAATCGTGCTGCAGAGAAAGAGAGGTCTCAGCTCTCTGCATCCCCTGACTGTCTCCTAACACTTGTTTGAGCCACAAACCCTTGGTGACCCCTCTCCACAGGTGGCTCCTGTGTTTGCTCTGAGCTTCCCAATCCCCAGACTAATGCTGTCAGTGCTGGGCGGGGAGCTGCTTGCCCCTCCCAGCCTGTAAGCTGCTCCTTTTCCTCCTTCCTGTCCCTCCACACAATGGACTGACACCCCTCTGTGCAGGCTCTGTGCTTGGTGTTCAGGGTGAGGGGGATTATAGGCTCAGTTCCAAGAGCTCATGGTCCAGAGACAAGACACCAGGCAGGCAACTCAAATTTCAGTTCTTCTTACCTGGCCCCAACCTGGGAAGCTTCACTCTTCTGTGCCAAGAACATGTCAGGGTTCAAAGCACTTCAGTATTCTTGCCTTGAGGACCCCATGAACAGTATGAAAAAGCAAAATGATAGGATACTGAAAGAGGAACTCCCCAGGTTGGTAGGTGCCCAATATGCTACAGGAGATCAGTGGAGAAATAACTCCAGAAAGAATGAAGGGATGGAGTCAAAGCAAAAACAAACCTAGTTGTGGATGTGACTGGTGATAGAAGCAAGGTCCAATGCTGTAAAGAGCAATATTGCATAGGAACCTGGAATGTTAGGTCCATGAATCAAGGCAAATTGGAAGGGGTCAAACAGGAGATGGCAAGCGTGAACGTTGACATTCTAGGTATCAGCGAACTAAAATGGACTGGAATGGGTGAATTTAACTCAGATGACCATTATATCTAATACTGAAATGCAGTATTTGGATGCAATCTCAAAAATGATAGAATGATCTCTGTTCGTTTCCAAGGCAAACCATTCAATATCATGGTAATTCAAGCCTATGTTCCAACCAGCAATGCTGAAGAAGCTGAAACTGAACGGTTCTATGAAGACCTACAAGACCTCTTAGAACTAACACCCCCAAAAGATGTCCTTTTCATTATAGGGGACTGGAATGCAAAAGTAGGAAGTCAAGAAACACCTGGAGTAACAGGCAAATTTGGCCTTGGAGTGCAGGATGAAGCAGGGCAAAGACTAATAGAGTTTAGCCAGGAAAATGCACTGGTCATAACAAGCACTCTCTTCCAACAACACAAGAGAAGACTCTACACATGGACATCACCAGATGGTCAACACCAAAATCAGATTCATTATATTCTTTGAAGCCAAAGATGGAGAAGCTCTATACAGTCAGCAAAAACAAGACCAGGAGCTGACTGTGGGTCAGATCATGAACTCCTTATTGTCGAATTCAGACTCAAATTGAAGAAAGTAGGGAAAACCACTAGACCATTCAAATATGACCTAAATAAAATCCCTTATGATTATGGAGTAGAAGTGAGAAATAGATTTAAGGGACTAGATCTGATAGAGTGCCTGATGAACTATGGATGGAGGTTCATGACATTGTACAGGAGACAGGGATCAAGACCATTCCCAAGAAAAAGAAATGCAAAAAAGCAATATGGCTGTTGGGGGAGGCCTTACTAATAGCTGTGAAAAGAAGAGAAGTGAAAAGCAAAGGAGAAAAGGAAAGATACAAGCATCTGAATGCAGAGTTCCAAAGAATAGCAAGGAGAGATCAGAAAGCCTTCCTCAGTGATCAATGCAAAGAAATAGAGGAAAACAATAGAATGGGAAAGACTAGAGATCTCTTCAAGAAAATGAAAGATACCAAGGGAATATTTCATGCAAAGATGGGCTTGATAAAGGACAGAAATGGTATGGATCTTATAGAAGCAGAAGATATTAAGAAGAGGTGGCAAGAATACACAGAAGAACTGTATAAAAAAGATCTTCATGACCCAGATAATCATGATGGTGTGGTCTCTCACACTCATCTGGAGCCAGACATCCTGGAATGTGAAGTCAAGTGGTCCTTAGAAAGCATCACTACGAACAAAGCTAGTGGAGGTGATGGAATTCCAGTTGAGCTCTTTCAAATCCTGAAAGATGATGCTGTGAAAGTGCTGCATTCAATATGTCAGCAAATTTGGAANGGTCAGGAAGCAACAGTTAGAACTGGACATGGAACAACAGACTGGTTTCAAATAGGAAAAGGAGTACATCAAGGCTGTATATAGTCACCCTGCTTATTCAACTTATATGCAGAGTACATCATGAGAAATGCTGGGCTGGAAGAAGCACAATCTGGAATCAAGATTGCCAGGAGAAATATCAATAACCTCAGATACGCAGATGACACCACCTTTATGGCAGAAAGGGAGGAGGAACTAAAAAGCCTCTCAATGAAAGTGAAAGAGGAGAGTGAAATAGTTGGCTTAAAGCTCAACATTCAGACAATGAAGATCATGGGATCTGGTCCCATCACTTCATGGGAAATAGATGGGGAAACAGTGGAAACAGTGTCAGACTTTATTTTTTTGGGCTCCATAATCACTGCAGATGGTGATTGCAGCCATGAAATTAAAAGATGCTTACTCCTTGGAAGGAAAGGTATGACCAACCTAGATAGCATATTAAAAAGCAGAGGTATTACTTTGCCAACAAAGGTCCATCTAGTCAAGGCTGTGGTTTTTCCAGTGGTCATGTATGGATGTGAGAGTTGGACTGAAGAATTGATGCTTTTGAACTGTGGTGTTGGAGAAGACTCTTGTGAGTCCCTTGGACTGCAAGGAGATCCAACCAGTCCATCCTAAAGAAGATCAGTCCTGGGTGTTCATTGAAAGGACTGATGCTGAAGCTGAAACTCCAATACTTTGGCCATGTCATAGGAAGTGTTGACTCACTGGAAAAGACCCTGATGCTGGGAAAGATTGAGGGCAGGAGGAGAAGGGGACGACAGAGGATGAGATGGCTGGATCGCATCAGCGACTCGATGGAGATGAGTTTGAGTGAACTCCAGGATTTGGTGAAGGACACGGAGGCCTGGCGTGCTGTGATTCATGGGGTCGCAAAGAGTCAGATACAATTGAGCAATTGAACTGAACTGAACTGAACCATGAGACCGTATAATCTCAGTCTGAACAAACTGAGCTGGTTTGTCTCTACAGCTGATATAAGTCCCCACCCAGCAAGTGAGCCTCTTTTCCTGTGACATGACACTGTCTTAGATTCCTGTCTGTTGTCTCCACACACAATGAACCCACTGGGCTGATCCATCAGACTGACATCTGTGCTCCGAGGTGAGCTCAGGGCCAGGCAGGGAGGGTGGGATTGAGGGATGGGGCAGGGAAGCATCTGGATGCCTGTGAGAACAGCTGAAGGTGCTCAGCCTGGAGAGTGGGGAGACTCAGGAAGGAACAGTTGTTGTCCTCGAAGGGCAGAACTGCCAGGATAGCCTGAGATCTCCTTGAGGAAGAGTGTCTGACAGACCCAAGGACACCAGCACAAGGCCTGGGAGGAGTGAGCTCCCTGGACAGGGTGAGGAGCCATGACCTGAGAGGTTAGCTGGGTTACTCATGGAGCCATATGCCGGTCATACAGCAAGTCTTTGTCCTATGGACTAACTGACCATGACCATGCTCTAGATCTCCAGCCCTCCCGACCCTCCCACTCCCCCATCCTGCTCCATCCTACCTCCCGCTTGTGTCCATAGAGCCAGTGGGAAGGAGGAGACGGGAAGTGATGAAGGGCTTTGAGCAGCCACTGTCTGCACAGGTAGAACTGCGCCGCCTTGAGCAGCAGCAGAACCAGGCCGAGCAGGGAGACCACCTGCAGGAGCCCGGAGGCCCCGCCCAGGGCCCTGGAGGGGCTCAGCGCAGAGACACTCATGGCGCAGTGGCTTCTGGGTCACTGACTGCCCCTGACTGTGCCTGACCTCCCCCGAGCACCCAGCCTGATCTGGGAGGGTGTCCCCGCCCACCTGGGGGAGCGTGAAGGTGAAGGCAGAGCTCAGACTGGGCTTCCAGGTTTGCTGCTGCTTTTTGTATTTGTTTTCTTAAACCAATCTCTCTTTTGTTACAAAATGTAAGTATTATAAACAGAAGATAGTATTTCTAACTTGATCTGGGAGTTTGAGTTGTTCTAGGATACTGCAAACTATTATATGCTTACATTTTTGAAACCTTTAGACAGTTTGTAATAAAAGAGAAAAGTAAATATTTGTAAAAGCTTCCTGATGACTGAGTCTCTTCAGAGTTCTCCTGAAACTATCACACATTGATAATTGACTGTACTCCAATAAAAATTGGGCTGGTGGCTCAGAGGGTAAAGAATCTACCTGCAATGCAGGAGACCCAGGCAGAGCTTAGGCGTGGGACTCCAGAATTGATTGTGCAGGATACACTTTGGGGAAGAGTGGGAGAAAAGCTTTCTTAGCTGACAGTGACAACGGCCAGGCATACCCCACTTTTCCTTCTCCATATTTCTCACCAAATATTTAATGAGAAACTGCACTGTGCCATGTTGTCTGGTGCAGAGACACACCTGAAAGTAGAGCTGACTTGAAACCAGTCAGTCACAGTTTAGTTCAGCAGACTTTCAGTAGATGTGGTTTGTTTTATTATCATCCCCATTTCAGAGAGGAAAACTAACTTCAGAGAGGAAAAGCGATGTTGTCAGCAGAAAACAGCCTCTGAGAGACCCTGGTGAAATTGAAATCCTTCTCTGTTGGACTTCAGAACTGCCCGCCTCAGCTCCTCTTAATAGTTCCCCAGGGCTTGTCCCGTCCACTATGGAGTGTGTCCTGGATGACTGTGCCAGTGGATGGAGCACTGGCCTTGGATCCAGGAGGCCCAGCCCCAGAGTGATTTTACTACTTATGCAGCTAGTGACTTGTCCTCTCTGAGCCTCAGCTTCTATTTTGAAAGGTAGGATAATAATTTATTTCCTACATACCTCCCAGGAATGGTCTTTCAGTCATTCATTCACTCATCAAATATTTCTTGAGCTCACAGGCTGTATTAAAGGTAGAAACTTACCCTAGTACAATAAAAATAATTCTAGTGGTTCAGGAATAGACACTGACCTGCTCCCCCTGACCAAAAAAAAAAAAAAAAAAAAAGAATGGGGCATTGAAGCGTGAATAAGAGTTCAACAGGTAGAGAGTGCTTTTAGAGTGGTGGGCACTGAAAAGAGAAGGAGATCATATGCAAAAGAGGAAGGGGTGAAGTTTCATCTTTAGTGACTTATATCACTATTTCATAATTCTCTCCCTTAAGATCAAGTACAATGCCTACAATTCCAAGTAAAACACCAAAGATTTCCATGAAATCTACTTGGAAGCCAGCTCTCTCAGGAGCCTTAAGATTCCTCTTGACTTTGCTCTTCCACCCTGTGTAACTCTGACCCCAACACTCTCCTTGAATGCCTGATCTCCTGATAGGTGGTTCACGCACAACCTATGGAGCCACATTTGGGGGGCTTGTCCAAACTAAAGGTCAGGGGTGGGTAACCACTTACACTCAGCTCCCTCCCAGCCCATCCATCCTGGGTTCCTCTCAGGGCTCTGCAGCTCTTCCTCCCCACACTCTGAGTGGCTAGATTTTCCTTTATTGGTTCGGCATCTTGATTCAGCCCTAAAAACAGAAAAGAGAGGGAGTCCATTGTCATGTGCTCTCTGAGTGACCAACTGAAGCCCTTCTGTATCTCCTGACACCAGGGGACCTGAGAAGCTTCTTGTCTAGGACCCTCCCAGTCAACTCTCCTGCCCTTTGCTCCATCTAGCCCAGAGTGTCCAACAGGCCCATCCTTGTAGCAGATGAACTAGCCCTGAGGCCTAGGGCCTGGGGAGAGTGGGGAAAAAGGGGACTGGTCTGAAGGTTCCAGCTTCAGGCACCAGCCGTGGAGATGCCCCTTCAAGAGGTACATGACACCATACCAGCACAGCCCCAGGGCTGCAAGGAAGTCTCCTGTGGCACCAGGGCCCTGGGCTAGGAAGGGCAGGGGTGAGTGGGAGGAGGACCTGTGTGTAGAGCTAGAAGAGAGCAGGGTTGGGTGCAGAGAGGCTGGAGGAGGAGTGTAAGGGCCTTGTTCTTGTCAGTGCCCATGTCAGGAGGACTACATCCCTCCCAGTCTCTGGGAATACCAGAGCTGAAGAAGCCCCTCCTTCATCGTGGTGGTTGAGGAGAAAGACCAGAGACTCCAAGGTGCTGTCCTATGTGGGAGGTATCACCAGCTGTCCTGGATTTGGATCTGACATCCTCTCCCAGCAGCCAACACTTGTGCCCAGCTGGTTCCTCCCAGGCCCTCCAGTACACACATGCCCCCACCACTTGTGGCCTCTGAGGAGCCTAAGGATCTGCTTGTAAGGTAGGGCTGTCAGGGGGCTGGTGACATGCCCAGGCTGGGTTCTTTTCAAATCTCTTCTAGGATGAAGGAGACCCATGTGCCTGGCCAGTCTGTAAAGTCTTCTCTGCTAGCACAGGGTGGGTGTTGGCTGGGCCCCTCTACAGATGTGATGAGGAAGCTACCACAGAAGGTCAGGGAGGCTCCTTCCCTGACAGGTGCTGGTGTGAGCGTCTTCCCTCTGAGCCTTTGGAGATGAGAATTTTCTCCTGACTCAGCTGTCATGGGGGCCTCAGATGCCAGGCAGGGTGTGGGGAATGAGGGACCCCAGAGTGTGAGGCTGAAAGGGAACTGGACATACTCTCCCTGCTGGGGTTCCAGTCCCACACAGCAGGTGTTATTTCCCCTTGTCCTCTACACTGTTTTCCCTTCTCTTCCCTCTCCTTTCTCTCTCCCTTCCCAGCTCCTTTCAAAGACACACACACTCCATATGACATTGTGAACTTTATCCAGGGAGGGCTTATTTAACTTCTATGAAGAGTACATCATGCGGAGAAGGCAATGGCACCCCACTCCAGCACTCTTGCCTGGGAAATCCCAAGGACGGAGGGCCTGGTGGGCCACAGTCCATGGGGTCACTAAGAGTCGGACACGACTGAGCGACTTCACTTTCACGCATTGGAGAAGGAAATGGCAACCCACTCCAGTGTTCTTGCCTGAAGAATCCCAGGGACGGGGGAGCCTCATGGGCTGCCGTCTATGGGGTCGCACAGTGTCAGACACGACTGAAGCAACTTAGCAGCAGCAGCAGAATACATCAAGAGAAATGTTGGACTGGAAGAAACACAAGCTGGAATCAAGATTGCCGGGAGAAATATCAATAACCTCAGATATGCAGATGACACCACCCTTATGGCAGAAAGTGAAGAGGAACTCAAAAGCCTCTTGATGAAAGTGAAAGTGGAGAGTGAAAAAGTTGGCCTAAAGCTCAACATTCAGAAAATGAAGATCATGGCATCCGGTCCCATCACTTCATGGGAAATAGATGGGGAAACAGTGGAAACAGTGTCAGACTTTATTTTTTTGGGCTCCAAAATCACTGCAGATGGTGACTACAGCCAAGAAATAGAAAGATGCTTACTCCTTGGAAGAAAAGTTCTGACTAACCTAGACAGTATATTCAAAAGCAGAGACATTCCTTTGCCGACTAAGGTCCGTCTAGTCAAGGCTATGGTTTTTCCTGTGGTCATGTATGGATGTGAGAGTTGGACTGTGAAGAAGGCTGAG
>SJYQ01005260.1:481203-492107 GCA_006410935.1 Redunca redunca
TCCAGTCCTGTGGCCATTGCTGAGTTTTCCAAATTTGCTGGCATATTGAGTGCAGCACTTTCACAGCATCATCTTTCAGGATTTGAAATAGCTCTACTGGAATTCCATCACCTCCACACGTTCACATCACTATGAACAAAGCTAGCTAGCTAGTGAAGGTGTCCATAGGTTCATGGATTTATCTGTGGACTTTCTATTTTGTTTCATTGGTCTACATTTCTGTCTTTGTGCCAGTACCATACTGTCTTGATGACTGTAGCCTTGTAGTAGAGCCTGAAGTCAGGCAGGTTGATTCTTCCTGTTCCGTTGTTCTTTGTCAAGATTGCTTTGGCTATTAGAGTTTTTTGGTTTTTTTTTTGGTATTTCCATACAAATTGTGAAATTATTTGTTCTAGTTCTGTGAAAAATACCATTGGTAGCTTGATAGGGATTGCATTTAATCTATAGATTGCTTTGGGTAGTACACTCATTTTCACTATATTGATTCTTCCAATCCATGAACATGGTCTATTTCTCCATCTATTTGTGTTCTCTTTGATTTCTTTCATCAGTGTTTTATAGTTTTCTCTCTCTATATATAGGTCTTTTGTTTCTTTAGGTATATATATTCCTAAGTATTTTATTCTTTTTGTTGCAGTGGTGAATGGAATTGTTTCCTTAATTTCTCTTTCTGTTTTCTCATTGTTAGTGTATAGGAATGCAAGGGATTTCCTTTGTTAAGACTAGCAACACTCTCTGCCTCCTTCTGATGTCTATGTAAGATGCTTTCTCTGCCCCTTTTGACTGTATTAAAACTTTTGCCACACAAAGCTCTGAGTGACTGAAGCCACCGGTCTGGTCCCAAAGTGAAATTCTCTCCCTCAGAGATCATGAATCCAATACAGTTTACTGGAAGCTATCACAGCTCCTCTTCCTCAACTCAGCTTCTCTTGTTGTCCCTTCCCCCACCTCCGCAGACCACATGCTCAAGGCTCAATCCAGTGACCACCACCTTCACCACCTCTGCTCGCTGCACCTCTCCCTTCCTCAAGGCACCTCAAGGCACCATTAGTGTTAACTCAAGGACATATCATGTCCAGTGCCTAGCACAGTGCCAAGATCTTCTAACCTTCCACAGTCTGCTCAATGAATGAGTGAGTGAAAGAGTGGATGTGTGAATGGTGTCTGTCTTGAGTAGACATGTTGATTTGTTGATAGTGAGCTCTGAGGGAAGATGATGTTATCCTCTCTGTGTTTCCATTCTCCTAGCACAGGCCTTGGCACATGAAGACATGCTTAATATATCCTTTCATATTGAAACAAAATTTAGAGGAAATCAGTCCTGGGTGTTCATTGGAAGGACTGATGCTGAAGCTGAAACTTCAGTCCTTTGGCCACCTGATGCAAAGAGCTAACTCATTTGAAAAGAACCTGATGTTGGGAAAGATTGAAGGCAGGAGGAAAAGGGGACAACAGAGGATGAGATGGTTGGATGGTATCACAGACTCAGTGGAGATGAGTTTGGATAAGCTCTGGGAGTTGGTGATGGACAGGGAAGCCTGGCGTGCTGCGGTTCATGGGGTCGCAAAGAGTCAGACACGACTGAGGGACTGAACTGAACTGAACTGAAAATAACCTAAATGGAATGACAGTATGATATATATTAATTCTGACCTAGGAATCAAGCTGCTGAGTCCCTCCTGTCCTCTAGTGGCAGCTGCATGACATGCAGCCATGTCTACAAGGAAGGACTGGACCCTGGTGCAAATTAAATCCTAGAACCAATTCAGGAAGACATTTGGCTTCAAACCTATTCTGTGAAGGTTGATTCACCAACTGAAAATTTCACAGAACTGTAGATTCAGGATAAAAAAAAAACTGGTTCTTACTAAGAAGTTGCAGTTATGAAAGTTACTGTTTCAGGGGATGATCTTACAGTTTTCACCATAGTCATTCCGGATGTGTCATCCACCTTAATCATCATTTAAAGTGTGCTTTATATTTATATGCAAGGAACTTTGCAAAGGCTTGTGTTAAATACAAAATAATGGATTTTTCTCTCACAATTGCTTGATTGTCCTCCACTTTATGCTTTTTGCCAACGTTAGACACTGTAGAATTTTGGAGTGTGGTATATAACCCACCATACATATAAAGAATTTGGGCAACTTGAAAAGGTATCACATTTATATGAATATTTAGTTAAAGATTTGTTAGGGTCCCCCAGAGAAATAGGGAACACACTGACTGTGTAACTTTCTTCAAAGGGCAATTGTAACTGATCACTAATATGACTTGAACCTCCAGGACAGCTGGGAAGAAGGAAGACAGCTGGGAGTCCAAATCCATGGAAACATAATATATACAATGAGGGGCTGATTGGTGATTTAAACAGAAAAAGTAGTGCTCTGACTAGGAATGTGGGAAGAGAGAAGAGTCATCTACCTTTTAATACCTTTGATAATTGCAAAGAACTAAGCATCTGAAGATTAACTTTTATGAAAACTTCTGATGCTGAAGTCATACTCCTAAATTGAGGAAATCCCCAGAATACTTTGAAACAGCCACCGACATGGAAATGTGGCCAGTCATTGCAGAAGTCAGGAGATCAAAGTCATTGTGGTGGGTCCTGAAAGCCTTCTTATACCTGGAGACTCACCCCCCCTTCTCAACACATCAACATACAAGGACAAAACTGCATGTACCACATCTGAATGTAGACAATCACACATACTGGATAGCAACCAGTGAAACTTGCTTCCCTAAATACAAGAGGCCTCACCTGAATCCTCCTGAGAAGGGCAGGAAGGCATGGCTGTGTTGAGTAGAACCTGGTGCAACTGGGATGGGTCAAACATCTGCAGAGAGAGCACCGGGGCTGGGACAGATGGGGTCAAACTTCTTGCATCAATCTACCAGGGGACAAGAATCCCGGAGGAGGAGCAGGAGAAGGGGTTGGTGTGGAGAGAGCATCCCATGCCCTCCTCCCATCACCATCGTACGCCTGGGTTTGGCCATACCTTTGGGTTGTGATGAAGCCCATAAAAGGAGAGGGGAGAATGATTCCTATGGGGAAGGGAGGAGAGAGAGAAGCCTGATAGTTCCCATGGAGCAGCGGGCATGTGCTGGCACAAAGTGTCTTGGATCACTGTCCATCACTCTGAATGAAATGATGCCCTTCCAAGACTGGTGGGCTGGGTGTGACAAATCATATGATCACTGATTAGGAGTAGGTAATCAGGCCCCAGGATTGAGAAGTTAAAGAATTGGAGGCTTACATATAGGAACAACTCAGATGACAAGTCACATTTATCAGGTGCCATCATGACCCTTTGGAAATGTGCAGTAGCTCATTTAGTGCTCACACAGCCCTCAAGGAAGGCAGTCATATCCCCAGGTGGAGAGGAAGCACCTGAGACTTGAGAAGTTAATGGATGTGTCTATGATCTCACAGTTAGGAAGTGGCAGGGCTTGGATTCAGGCCCACTGGAAGGGGAGCTGATGGTTGGCCTCCAGCCATGGTAGGTCATCAGATGCTCTCTACCATTCACAGGAAGGCCTCAAAAAGAAGTCCGTGTGACCCCTGGCAGTGATTTCACTGAGCTCCCTCCTTAGACCCCATATGGAAAAAACAATCTCCACCTGTTTTTCTCTGCTTTTGCTTCAAGCCTTTACAACTCAAGGAATTAAGAACTCTAGGACTCCAATACAAGACTCCATTCAAATCCCAGCAGTTGCTTATTGAGTGTTTGCTGCTTCAGATTCTGCATCAAGCACTCTTCAAAAGTTGTCCATACTTCAAAGCAAATATTAACTATATTGAGGCGGAAACAATAGTCATGCCATTCCAGAACTGGAAGAGCCCATGTGGGGTTCTGAGGTTCTGCGTGGTCTTGGAGTGGACTTAGGTGAGTGATGAGGTGAAGTTCATACCTGCAGGTAAGGAGCGTCCATCATGGAAGGTGAGGGCTTGCTCAACTCTCTGGCTTGCTGGGCATTGGTGGATAGAGTCTCAGTGCCTCCTTGATGCACATGGTGGTATAGGGCATCTGATCCAGGTGGTCCCTGAAAAGAAATGCATCTAAGGGCGAGAAGAACAGGACAAGCAGGGATTCTCTTGAGCTCAGGTGGGACAGGGTTCTTCTATCTCCTGGACACTCACCAGGTGAAGGAAGCACCATCCCCCAGGAGGCTCTGGATCTCTTCCTGGCACCTCTGCTGATGCACAGGGTGGGAAGCCAGCGTATAGAGGATCCAGGAGATGCCATTGACTGTGGTGTCGTGACCCTTGAACATGAAAGTGTCCACTTCGGCACGGAGGTCCTCATCAGACAAGCTGCTCCCATTCTCCATCTGTGGAGGCAGGGCCAGAGTGCAGGATCTGCCCTTCCTGTGCACTTCTGCCCAAAGGCTCAGGCCTCTTGCTCACACTTACTCTGGCAAAGAGGAGGATGTCCAGGAAGTCAAAGTGCCTCCTGCTCCTCACCTTCTCCAGCTCTCCCTCCTTCTGCAGGTGAGCCTTCCTCTCCTTGACCACTGCATCTGTCCCAGAACAGTGGTTCCCATCCAGAGCTGAGGACTCTGGCGGCCCATATGCAGCACCCACCATAGCCCCATCTACCCCTCAGACCCAGTCTTGTGCCAGGTGGATATGGGTGAGAGTGGGACTGGGTGAGCATGTCAGGACTGAGAGCTCCAGTGTCATCTACTCCAGGTAGCAATCCCTGCAGTAACACAGCCCATGGAGGCTCTGCCTGAATGCTGCTGGGAGGGGGTCTCACCTAATCATCACCAACATGGTGATTCCTGTAACTCCCTATTCAACACCTGACACCCTGACCTCTGGGTTCCCAGTCCCTGCAGCATGCAGGTGTGTGTCAGATCCTGAAGAAGAAACAAGAGTCTGGGCTTTGCCTGAGGTGTCAAAGCCAAGCCCTTTCACATATGCCTGATGAAGGTGTGTGGAGCAGCCCACAAGAAGGAGGAGAACCTGTGTATTGATGGGCGAGCTGGCAGGCCCAGTGGTTCTAGTGGCCTTCAGGGGTCAGCCTGTAGATGAGGTCGTTCTGGTGGAATATATTTTCATTCAAGAAATATCAGAATTGTTGAGATCAATATATATCAAAATATCAGATTGTTGAGATCCCTGACAACCTGGATGTAGGACTTGGAGTTCCTGAAGGGAGAGGATGCAGAAGAGACTGGAGTTGAGGGAGCCTCTGACCTGGAGAGGGATTAGGGCTCTGGGTCGAGGATTCCTCAGTCAGTAGGGACAGGCAACACCTAGGCATTGTCATTTCTGTCTTACCTTCTGAAAACCCTCAGTATTTACAAGTGTCCTGAGGGGCTGGGCTTTTCCCTGTATAGGAATCAGGGACCTGTGACTGAGTCAAGAATAGTCTGGGTGGTATTTGATCATGTCCATGTTTCTCTGCAGAACATTAATTTTTGTGCTGAGAAACATCCCTGCTGTCCTTACTGGCTCTCAGATAAGTCCTCCCCAGCTGGTGACAACAGGACCCTGCCCTTGAAGTGCCATCACTGACCTGTCAGTCTGGACGCTGCCCTGGAGGCTGAAGGTGCACTCCATGATGGTGTCCAGTGTCATCAAGGAGACGTGTCTGAAGATCTCTACATGTGAGTCCTGGCTGATGAGCTCCTCCCACTTGTCCTTTGGAGAGGTGGATTGACTCTGCTCTGCTCTTCCAGAAGGCCTGTGCTGACAAGGCCAGGCCCTCTCTGTCTCTACCTATTTGCATGAGATTTCCTCACTAAGCAGATGTGTTTTGGCAACTGAGGCTATAACATATGTGTGTAATATGATGCCAGTTTCCTATGAATATTTTACTATATAAATTGACATGGTCTCTCATAATATTTGAGTTAATTCTGAATTTTAGCAATAATTTATGATGATAAACATCTTGTAGCAGAGCAAAAAGCATAGTTTCTTGGGGACAAAGGGGGAATCAAAATCGACAGTTGGTCAGATGATGTCCAACACTAATAAGCAAATATTTAAAGGCAAGGGAAAGCCTAAGAAGCTCTATTAGGGCTCCTAGGAAGGGGCTTGACTTACTTCAGTTCCTTTCATTTGTCCAATATTTGAGCCCAGGTAGTACCTGGTCTGGATCAGAGATGATGTTTGTGAAGACCCACTGACTGGATGGACATGAGATGGTGATTGACAGGGAGGCCTGGCGTGCTGTGGTTCATGGGGTCGCAAAGAGTCGGACATGACTGAGTGACTGAACTGAACTGAACTCTTTGAGTGTAGACCTGGTTTCATTTGCTCCCATGAGTGGCTCAGTGCCACATAGAAGCCCTGGACCCAGGTAGAGCCCACCTGAGTAACATTCTGGGCTGTCCACTCTTCCGCTGAAGCTGCCATTGCTCAAGCCAGTCATGGCCAATTTGCACTGCTGTCCTTCTAGTCCGCTGTGTTGAAGACTTGGAGATGAGAGGAATGTGCATCCTGAATAACCTCCTTTCCTTTGTTGAGGAACAAATTGTGGATCCAAATTGGTGCCTGTATGCTCCTCTGTCCCATTCAGTTTTGGTGAGCACTGTCTCTTATAAAGTTCTAAATTCATCATTCTGGGGACTGTATCTGATGGATGTCTGAGGGACAAAAGTGTCTGAGAGTGGACTTTGTCAATTGTATTGAATGGGAGTGGGTACTGGCAATAAGGGTTGAACTCACCAGCATCCCTTGGACAGAGTTGGTCATGAGTCCCACGTAGAGCTTCAGGATGTCATAGTGGAAGGCTGGGGTCAGCATCCACCAGTGCTGGAACAATGTCTGCCCCTCCAACAGCAGCAAGCCTGTCCCTGGACCACAGATGGGTGTGTATGGTCATTGGGGAGACTGGGGCCAACTTGGGAAGAAAGGAGTATGTCAGGAGAAGGCTCATGAAGAGCAAGAGTTGAAAAGGCAGTACCTCTCAGGGAAGTGAATTTCCAGTATGTCTGTCCTTAGGACATGATTATGACAGCAGTGAGATAGAAGTGGATAAACTGTAGTGCGGGGGGTGGGGTGGGGTGGGGTGCAGGTGAATGAAGGATTTACCTAAAAGTCAGGCTGAGAACATTGGAAAGGACAGAGAAGAGATGAAGAAGAGGCTCAGCTTCAGGAGGGCTCTCAGCACCATTACAAAGGATGAATGTTGTGTTGGAAGAAGAGAAATAAGGCTTGATTCAGAGATGGAGGTGGTGACCGGGTGCCTGGCAGCAGTTCTCCATTATGCAAAGTGGAAGCTGTTTTTTAACCTAACTAGTAGGTGGAACACTGTTGTATTTAAATGTACTTATCAATCCAGGGAATCAGGAATCTGTAGATATTATGAGACTTTGGGCTTGAAAAGTAAGGAAGAAAAGTTGAGGGGACCAAAAAAGTCAGGGAGCCCCCAGAGCAGCTGAGGTCCAGGCCATGGGCTTCCTCCCCTTTCTGGTGCTTGTCAGATGGCAGTCTGTCTCAGTATACCCGCCACTTGCCTCCCATCCCTGACTCTCTCTGTCCAGATAGTCACTGTGAGCCCAGGAAGGCAGACTCAGTGTTCTGGGAAAAGAACACCCACAGGACCAAGAATGGTGAATTGCCATGAAATATTAGCTCTGTTCAGCGCCTTAGGATAAGACAGAACCTGTGGGTGCACTATAGTTTGTGGTGGTTTGGCCATCCCATGACCAAAGAGAGGCAGCTGTGAGAGGTGGCCAGCCTTGATCAGTGTGGATAGGGAATTGTCTTTCAGATCTGAGATCATCTCAGTTTGGCTGTAATAAGAAAGAAAGTAAGAAATAAAAAAGAAGCCAGCCTCACGCAGGTGTTTAAGCATTTAGAAGTAGTAAATGATGTTGTCTTTAGTCTGGCCCGTGTGTTGAGGAATGTTTGAAAGAGTTCAGGCCTTGATGTCTGAAGGGCCAGTCTCTTCTGGAATTTCACACCCAGGGGCATGTATTCAAGGGAAGATTTTCTCCTGCTGAGGGTTTTCTTCTCACCTGACCTCCCCAGGACCACCTTCATATAGTCAGGGTCGTAGATCAGAACGATGGCCACTGTCCCCCACAGCCAGCAAACACATGCACTCGGGTATTTCTCTACCCTTTTCAGTAGGGCTTGCAGCTCACTCTCAACTTGGAATTGTAAGCAAAGGAAAGACTAATCAATAAAACCCTTCTTTCAGTGCCAGGGCTGGAGTCGTGTCAAGGGTAGGATGGGGTATCAGGAGATTACTCTGGATCCATCAGCAGAACTAAGAGTTCAGAACTGTTTCTTATGACTTGGGCTCTGATCTAGACTTTGCTGGCTGTCCACCTTTGATGCTTAGACCAGATTCTGTCCCATTGTTGGGTAGACTTAGGCCACCACTACAAACTGCTTACAGACACTTACATCAGGGATTGACTCCTTGGTGCACAAAACTTTTGGAAGTCATTTGGATAAAAGTTGCATGAGCAATTAACGATAATTTATATCACTTGGTAAACAGTTTTGTCTTATTTTGTTTATTTGAAGAAGAAAAAATAGATTATATTTTAAAAATTAAGCTATGATTTAATTTCATTTTGCCATACTGACAGTTATATATCTTCAATACTGTCACAACATACATGTAAATGTTAATATGAAAGGGTATTTAGAATATTTATGGCTAAGTGAAAAAATTAAACTATGTGTGTATAATGTTATTTTACATATTGAGTGTGTGCACAGTTGTGGGACAAATTCTGGATGTATATATGAAAATGGTTTTGAAATAAGATTGTGAAAATAGTTGGATTTTTAAATCTCATATCATTTACAAATATTCAGAAACATTTGTGCACTTCCCATTGCCTAGAGGAATCTTTGCAAACTCTTGAGTGTGGACCACAAAGCCCTTTCCTTTATGTTTTATTGTCTCTATTGTTGCCCTTGTAGGGCTGGAGATTCCACAAGACCCATTGCTCTGCCCCCAAGATGCTGCTGCCAGCGCTCCTTGCTCTGGCTCCACCGGTTCACTCTCAAGGTCTTTGCCTATGTTCTTCTCTCTACCTGGGGGCCCATCCTCTTTGCCACAGAGCAATTGCTTCTCCTCAACTTTGGAGACTCAGCTTTGTTTTGTTATCCCTGGATTTCTCATCAATGGTTGGTCCCCAGTATGTTCTGTAGTCAAATTGTCTTTATTTCAATGACTTCTGTGTAACTCAGAGCAACCCTTTGCACTTTTGTATCTGATCTCTGCCTGCATCCTTCTCCCATCAGGACTCAGGAGCTCTGAGGCAATTTGTCTACTGTGGGTCATGTTCCTTCACTAAGCTTTTGGTTACTGAGCATTTACTATGTGCCAGGCACACAGATTTAAGGCACTGAACTAGGATGCAGCTCTAGATGCTTGTCTGTTCGGAGCCTGGAGGGGAGTGGAGCAGACTGAGAGATCAAGTGGCCATAACAGGAGAGCATCATGAATGTGTGACGGAGGGAAGACAAAGCCTCAGGGGAAGCTTTGGGAAGGGTGCCTAACTCAGACCCGGATGTTAGAAAGCTCTTTGTCCTGAATTTGCTCATTAATCAGATCATCATTTACCAAGATGCTTTTGGGTTACAAAGATGAACCAGAGGTGGGCTTTCCCAGAAGGAGCTCATAGCTATGACATTGCAGATAGAAACAGCTGAATCTAGTCAGCTCTGCCTTATGAGAAGGATCTGCAAAGGACAAAGAGTTTTCCTCTTCACTCATGGGTGACCAAGAAAAATACCTGAGAGTAGATGGCTTGGGGTTGGGCCTTGGTCCATAGAAATGAGGGGCAAGGTCATTCCAGGGAGAGGGCCCATGGGAGCCAACTCCCAGAGGCTGGAATGCACAGGCAGGTGGGGTAGACCCTGAGTAACCTGGGGTGCAGGAAATTAGGAAGGAGAGAGAGATACTGGGCCAGCCCGCATGGGGCTTGGGCTGTTTCCAGTTCTTGTCTTTGTCTCCACTCTGCACTAATTGTGCATTCAAGAAAGAGAGGCCTCAGCTCTCTGCAACCTGTGATTGTCTCCTGACACTTGTTTAAGCCACAGACCCTTGGTGACCCCTCTCCATCTGACTTTGCTCAGAGATCCCCCACCTCACAGGCTAGTGCTGCCATTGATGAGTGTGGCAATGCTGCCCTTCCAAGCCTGAAAGCTGCTCATTTTCCTCCTTCTGTCTCTCCACACAATGGACTAATACCACTCTGTGCAGGCTCTGTGCTGGCTGCTGGGTGTGAGGGGGATTACAGGCTCAGTTCCAAGAGTTCATAGTCCAGAGAGAGAACACCAGGCAGGCAAACTCACCCTGTTGATGGTGCAATTAGAATGTCAGTTCTCTTTAGCTGGCCCCATCCTGGAAACCTCACTCCTGTGTGCCAACAACTGAAATCATGAGTTGCAAAATCCCTCAGTCTGATCAAGGCAAGTAGGTTTGTCTTATAGCTACTCAGCAGGTGAGCCTCTTTTCCTGTGACCTGACACTGTCTTAGATTTCTCTCTGTTGTCTCCTGGGCAGTGAACCCATAGGGCTGATCAATCAGATTGATGTCAGTGCTTCCAGACAAGCACAGGACAAGGTATGAACTCACTGACCACGATCATGTTCTATATCCACGCCCCTCCCAGCCCTTCCAGTCCCTAGTCCAGCTCCATCCTACCTCCTGCTTGTGCCCACAGAGCCATTCGGGAGGAGGAGATGGGGACTGATGAAGGGTTTTGAACAGCCACTGTCTGCGCAGGTAGAGCTGCGCCGCCTTGAGCAGAAGCAGAACCAGGCCGAGCAGGGAGACCACCTGCAGGAGCCCAGAGACACTGCCCAGGGCCCTGGAGGGGCTCAGCGCAGAGACACTCATGGCGCAGTGGTTTCTGGATCGCTGACTGTCCCTGACTGTGGCTGACCTTCCTGGAACACCTAGCTTGGTCTGGGAGG
>SJYQ01005261.1:0-41580 GCA_006410935.1 Redunca redunca
GATCTTCTTTTCTGGGTGCTTGATGTCCTCTGCCAGCATTCAGAAGTTGTTTTGTCTCCTTCATGTTTTCAAAAGCTCCTCTTTGGGCCAGTACAGTATTGGACTGCTAATCAAAAATGAATCCTGATTAATCCTTCTGGTTTTGTTTCCTAGACATTTCAGGTTTCTTTAATCTCAAAAAATGCAGAAGAAAAGTATTATTTTGCCTTGCCTTGGTTCTGACTGTAGTTATCTTTGATTTAAAAAGAGGCGACTGAAGGCTGTAGTTGGAGGTGATAAATATAAAATCTTGGTTATTTGAAATCCTGTTCACTAGCCGTCGATCTCCTTTTCTTCTCTCATATCAAATTCGTGTCAAGAAATATCATTGTAGACATTCATGTCTCTTTTTCCAGGGAGATTCTATCCTGGGTCCCCTCGGTCGCCGTGTTTCCCGGTTCCGGCTCTGTGTTCCAGACGCTCTGGTGTCTGAGAAGAGGAAAGGCTATTGTAAATCTTTTTGCATCTTTTTATTATGATGAATCTTTTTGAAGCAACATTTATATAATTGAATTTTCTTTTTAAACCCAACTGGTGAAGTTCTTTCCGTTTTTGCCATCTTGTTTTGTGATGTGGGGGTTTTATAATCTCCTGCCACTTCCTGAGTTCTGTGCTTTTTTCGTAAAACTGACTGTACTTTCTTTCTTCATATTTTCTTTGGGCATTTGAAAGGTATAGTTCTTGTTTTAGCCAGAGTGGTTCACCCCATCCTGTATTCAGTCATGATTCTGTACTGGGAGGCAGACGCTGTTCTAGGCACTCTGGTTATTTGATGAATATATGAAGGGCTTCCCAGGTGGCGCTAGTGGTAAAGAACCCGGTGCCAATGCAGGGGACGTCAGAGATGTGGGTTTGATCCCTGTGTCAGGAAGACTCCCCTGAAGAAGGAAATGGCCACCCACTCCAGTATCCTTGCCTGGGAAATCCCACGGACAGAGGAGCCTGGCAAGCTACAGTCCATGGGGTGGTACAGAGTCGGACACCACTGAAGTAACTTAGCAGGCATGAAGCCAAGAAGAATCTGTACAAACCTGATGAAAAGAACCCTTATCCTCTCTTTGCTTCCTCATAATTTCAGTTACTTTCCCACAATTACTCTTTGTTCAACGAAATATATAAGCACTTAGGCTTAATCACTTTGGTGGTTTTCCTGCATAGGCTGCTATGCATGTGTAAAAATAGAATTTGTATGCTTTATTTCTGTCAATCTGTTTCATGGCCGCTTAAGCCTTGGGCCCAGCCAGAGACTAAGAGAACAGAGGGAAAGTTTTCTTCCCTACCCCGTGCACGTAGAGTCCCCAGGGCATGCTTGTTCATATGTCTCTCCTGGGTTATGTTTGGGTGCAATTTAGATTTATTTATTTATAATTGGCCACACTCTGCATGGCATGTGGAATCTTAGTTCCCTGGCCAGGGATTGAGTCTCAACCACTGGATTGCCCAGGAAGTCCCCGAATGGGATTTAGATTACATTTTAGTTGAGTTTAGCCAAGCAGCAGCAAATTTATTAAAACTGGCGGGTGCCTTGAAAGTAGCAAATATTTGTTGACATTAACTGAAAAAAAGCGTCTCTTTTGAGACAGTTGAGTTACAGTGAAACGCTCAGGGTGGCATTTTAAAAACTGTGTGTGGGTGTGCTTGCCAGTGCGTGTTACACCCCACACCTCGTCCAGGGGGAGGACGAGTCCTTGGGGCATGCTGAAGAAGCCCTGTGGAGGAGAGATGGAAAGAATCCCTCCAGCTGCTTAGGTTTCAGGGGGAGCCCTTCAGTGAAGAGTGGTGCTGTTTACTGAGAGGGGAGCAGTTTCGGAGGGATGAGAGGTAAAGACTCCTGGCTGTCTTCGGTTTATGTGAAAACTGCCTGCCCTGACTCGGCCCAGGGGCACTGCGGGATTTACCGTGCCATCCTGTTCCCTGCTCACCTCCCAGGCCCCTCGTTCTTCCTAGTCTTTGGGCGCTAGACTTCAGAACAGAAACTTTTACATCACTGAATTATTATTTTTCTTCTGCATGACTCATCTGTTGAGGATTAATTGTATATCTGTGTTTGGCCTGATGTCAGGCTGAGACAGCTTTGTCATTCACCACTGCCAGGACATTTCCAAACTCAGTTTTACTCCGCACAGGATAATTTCCCTCCTGTAAGTAAACCCCGTTTTCTCTTGGCTTCCGTGCCAACAACATGTCCTCTGGATCCAGTCCTCCTCCTGCTCCTTTGCTGCCTCCTCCCGAATGACCAGACTCCAGCAAGTGCCCCCCACCCAGCACCATACCCCTTCACACTCTCTGGGTAATTAAACACTTTATCTATACCACTGATCACAGATCTGTAACCCTACCTCTAACTTCTGGTGTACCTGATAACTCGCTTATATCTTCTACTCCTGGGAGGTAACAGCTACTCAATGTTTACATAACGAAGTTAGAGTGCCTAATTTGCTCCCCTAAAATTCTCCCCAAACTTCCCTATCTCTGCCTTATCCTTAATTTCTTGCGTTTTCTCACCTTTTTTCTTCCAGTTTTATTGAGATTTAATTGGCATAGAGCACTGTATACATTTAAAGTGTACAGTATTACAGATGACTTACATACATCATGAATGATCACCGCCGTTTATGAACGTCCCTCATCTCTGATAGACACGAGGAGACTTCCCTGGTGGTCCAGTGGTTAAGACCTGTGCTTCCAATGCATGGGGCATAAGTTCAATCTCTGGTTGGGGAACTAAGATCCTGCAGGCCACACAGCCAAAAAAGAATAAAAATTTAAAAGATCCACCTATGGTGGAGGGAAATGATTTTTTTTTAAAGCCAAAACTTCTTATAAATACAAAATTAAAGAAGTAGAAAATATTTTCCTTGTGATGGGAACTCTTGGGATTTACTCTTAACAACTTTCACATATAACATGCAGCAGTGTTAATTACATTTATCATGTTGTACATTATATCCCTAGTGTTTATTTATCTATCTTATAACCAGAAGTTTGTACCTTCTGATTATTTTCATCCAATTTCCCTCCTCCTCCTCCCCTCTGCCTCTGGTAACCAAAAATCTGATCTCTTTTTTTCTATGAGTTTGTTTTTGAAGTGTAATTGACCCACAGCTCTATGTTAGTTTCTGTTGCCCAACATAGCAATTTGGTATTTCTATATTTTTCAAACTGATTCCCGCAAAATACCTGCTTACAGTCTGAAACCCTACGAAGACAAGACTCTTCCTTTTTCTTTAGTTTTGACTACAGACACATCAGTGACACCTTCCTGCTTTCCTCACAACAGGTAACCTGAGTCTGTCCCCTTCTCTCCGTCTCCCTTCCCACCACCCTGGGCCAAGCCACCACTCCACAGGTCAAGGAGGCTCCTCCCTGAAACACTGCATCCAGTCTGGCCCTCTGAGGATCTTTGTACACACAGCAGGCAGAAGGACATACAGTAAGTCAACCTTCAGGTCAAAAACTTTCAAAGATGTGAACATGTTCCTGTATGCCAGCTATTGATTGCACTGTACTATTATGCTTTTCAAGGTACTGTAAGATTAAAAATATTTTATTTTTTTGTTTTTTTTTTAATGTATCATTCATGTGAAAAGTATTATAAACCTATTACAGTACAGTGCTTTATAGCTGATTTGGTACCTGGACTAACTTTGTCAGACTCATGAACACACTCTCAGAACAGAACTGATTCGTGTGTGGGTACTGTAGTCAGAACCGAAGTCAGGTCATGTCGCTTTCCTGCTCACCATCTGGCTTCTCATAGTGCTTCTGGAAATTCAAAGTCCTTCTCAAGGCCAACAGAGTATTCATACTCTGGCCCCATGCCCCACCTTGAGGCCCACCCCCAACAGGTCCCTGTGGTCCCCCAACTGCCCGGTCCCTGCCCCTGGACTCTGGTCTTCTCTTTGTTGGACACACTGGGCTTTTTCCAGCCCCAGAGCCTTTGCAGGAGCTGTTTTCTCTGTGGTCCTTTGCATGTTTGCACCTCAGGCACAGAGTGCGCTTTTGAAGACTTTATAGACCCAAGGATTTTTTTTTTTAATTATGTCCTTATAGTCCAGTGACAGTTTGGTGAGTTATAAAGTTCTAGGTTCAGAGTTATATTTATTCAAAAAATCAAATTCCCTGTATGCTATAGAGAAGCCTGAGGTCAACTGCATTCTTGCTTCATTGTAGGTGGTCGGCTTCCATCATCTGAAAGCTGGGAAATAGCAGCTCTGTCTTCAGTGTGTTTGAATTCCACTGTGATGGGGTCTGAGGATTTTTCTTCATCCACAGTGAGGTGCCTTCTCCAGCTGTAGACTCTCGTCTGTCTTCATTCTGGGGAACTTATAGACATGCCTTCAGGCCCTTCCCGGTCTCCTTCTGGATCTGCACGTCAGCTTCCATCCTCCAAGCCTTTTAACTTCTCCATTTTTCCATTTTCCATCTCCAGTCTCCTCTGCTGCCTCCTTGGAGAGGTCCTGGGTCACATCTTCCTGCTCATTGGTTCTTTGTATCCTTTTTTTTTTTGCTGCACCATGCAGTTCGTAGGATATTAGTTCCCCGACCAGAGATGGAACCTAGACCCTCAACAGCAGAAGCACAGAGTACTGACCACTGAACTGACAAGCAATTCCCTGTATCCATCTATTCTTTATTCCACTTGTCACTTTCTGTATCAAAATGTTCTTTTCATATTTCCACCCGTTTCCCTTCTGTGGGAGGTCTGATTCTTGTATCATATATCTGACTTCTTCTTAATATTTGTATCATCGCTTGTCTGAAAATGTTGGTGTAGTTGTGCTGGTAATTCTGCTTCAGGTGGTGTTTGTTGTTACATTTGCTGCCCTTCTGGCAGTGGTACCCCCTCAGGCATGATATTTGAGGGTACTGGCTATTCTAACTGGCATAGGTATCAGGAGAGAGACCAGGCTCGCTCCAGGCTGTCTCACCCCTCGAGTATAAGGATCTGTGTACTAGCTCCCTGTGGCTGCATGTTACATCACTGCACATGTGGCAGCCCGGCATAGCACACGTGTGTGTGATCTCTCAGTTCCCCTGGGTCAAGAGTCTGGGTGCAGCTTAGCCAGGTTTCTCATCCTCACGAGGCTTCAGTCCAGGTGTTGGCGGGGGCTACGCCCTCAGCTGAGACCCCTGCACCCTCTGCTGGGTTCTCTAAGCTGGTATGTTTGCTGGCAGAATTCACTTCCTCGCAGCTGTGCAGCTGAGGCTCTTGGCTCAGTGGCAATAAATGAAGACCAAATGGGAACAAGAAAAGACCATTTATTTAGAGCTTTCAATAACAAGGGAGTCGGCCACCATTATTTGCATTTGGCAGAGACTCAAAGGCAGGTAGAGGGGCGGGGAAGCTTGACAATGGAGAAAAGAGGCAGCTTCAGGTCAGGTGTGCCCAGACTGGGGCCGCTGGACTGGGGAGACCGGGTGCAGCTGACCAGCTGTGGCTGGCTTGGGAGCTTGGTGGCCTCTGCTTGGTCCCACGTTGGAAATCAGGAGGCTGTCAGTTATTAATCAAGCTCTGATTGTTTTGTCAAAGGGAGTTTTAACTTTCTCTCCTTTCATACAACACAAGTTCTGGGCATTTTGGATCAGTAGTTACAGGGGTCATGGTTTTGCTTCCTGGACCAGTGGCTAGCGACAGTGGTCTGATTTCCTACAGGTCTGACTTGTACATGGCAGCCAGCTTCCTGGTTGCTATAGGTGGGCTTCCTGGACTGGTTGCTGCAGACTGTGGGCCGGGGTTCTCTTTCTACCTATGGTCTGGCCACCGCCTGTTTGTTCATTTGGTCTTCAGCTCCCAGAGGCAGCCCGTGGCCCCCTGGCATGTGGCCGTCTCCTTGGGCTGTTCACAGAGAGGCAGCTGCTTCTTCATGGCTAGCAGAGAGTGTCTGTCACTCTAACACATTCTACTGTTGATAAGAATTCAGTTCACTATCATGAAGAAACAAGAGGGAATTGTATTCGAGCCAAACTGAGGATTATAACCTGGGAAGCACATTCTTGGAAAGCTTGGAGAACTGTTTCACCTGTTAGAAGCGGAAAACACGGACATACACATTTTCAAGACAAAGGATCATATGTCAAAGTGACAGCTTGATATTTTACATAAAGTTCACTGGACACACAGTTCCGGTAAGCACCTGCAAAGCAAGCGGCAAGTCTCCATGACCCTCTCCAGAGCCGGAAAAACACACTGTTCTTTTAAGAAATTGCAATGCTGCCATCAGAAGAAAGAAAAAAATTGATCTTCATGGTTGGGCAAGCCTTCTTATCTTTGAGGCACTCAAGGTTTGTGTGTAATTCAAATGCACACGGCACACTGGGGAGGAAGGAGGTCCAGACAAATGCAGAGAGAGAAATTTATGTTGAATTTTTCTTGTCCTGCCTTAAATATAAATTTTATTTACTCACTAGCAAAACAGAGATTTTTATGTGTCATTATGTATTCAAGGGGGCACATGTGCTGAGTTGCTGGGGCTTCCTAGGTGGCACCAGTGGTAAAGAATCTCCCTGCCAATGCAGGAGACGTAAGAGACGAGGGTTTGATTCCTGGGTAGGGGAAGATCCCCTGGAGGAGGAAATGGCAACCCATTCCAGTATTCTTGCCTGGAGAATCCCATGGACAGAGGAGCCTGGCAGGGCTACAATCCGTGGGGTAGCAGAGTCGGACACGACTGAAGCGACTTAGCACATGTATTCATGGGAGTGACAACCATACCGTTTCCTTGTTCTGTAGGCTGGAAGGAAGTCACAGAAGCAGAGGCTTGTAGGACAGACTCCAGGGTGGGGAGCACGAGGCCCTTTGAGGGGGAGGGGAGGGGCCCATGAGCCCTGGGGAACATTGTGGTCACACCCATTACTGGCTTCCACTGGAAACATCCCCACTCTGGGTTTCATTTGGAAACTCCTAGAAGCAGCAGCACTGGGAGATAACTCCTTGCCCTAAGCTCTGTCCGCCGCTCCCTGGGGTCCACAGGAAGGGATGCCCAAGGGGCTCAGGTCCTGGAGCCTCTTTCCAGGGACCCCTCACCGTGGCGGGCACTGGGGCTGCCCTGCTGTGCTCCAACACTGCGTTCACATCAGGGATGCTGGCGGCTGCCTGGGAGAAGGAGCCCACGGCACTGTTGCAGGGCAGTCAGGGGAGAAACAAGGGCAGAAATAAGCTTTCTTCTAATTAAAAGTGGGAATTGATCACCTAAGCTACTCCCCAATTCTCTAATGATGTGAGTGAAAAGCTGGGTTCCACTAAATACCATCACATTCCCTGAGGCTTGACTTGTCTCCGCTGAGGTTTCCTTCAAGGGCGAGACCCTGCAGCTCCTGGTATGGGGTCTCTCACCCACTCCTCCCCGGCCCCATCAGTGCTCTGTTATATACTGGTCAAGGCCAGCGAGTCTCAACCTTTGTCGTACATTATACCTGGAGAGTTTGATAAAACCCTGAGGCTCAGGTCACAGCCCTGACCTATTAAGAGTCTCCAGGGTGGGGTGCCTGCATCAGCAGCTTCATAGCTCTCAGGTGATGCTAATATGTAGCCAAAGTCCTAGAACAGTCTGGAAGCTGCAGCCTGTGAATCAGTCCTTAGCCTTGCTGTTCTTTGGGATCACCTGGGAAGCTTTTGAGACACACTGAGGCCCGGGCCTCAGCACCCAAGGTTCTGAGGGAGTTGGTCTGAACGTGGTTGGGATTTTCCAAAGCTTCCCAGGTGCTGGCATTCTGCAGCCAAGGGTGGGAACTGCTGGGCCTGCATCCAAGTAGCAGGGTGCTCATGGGGAACTGGCTTGTCCCTCTGCTCTTCTTGGCAAGAAAAGGGGCAGGTGCCCTGTTTAAGTGTGATTGATAATGAGCACGGCCAGAACAGCAAGGTGAAATGATCAAGAATAGGTCAGATTTGAGAATGTAGCTGTTTGTTATTTGCTCAGTCATGTCTGTTTGTGACCCCATGAGCTGTAGACAGCCAGGCTTCTCTGTCCATGGAATTCTCCATGTCCATGGAATTGTCCAGGCAAGAATACTGGAGTGGGTTGCATGCCTTTCTTCAGGGGATCTTCCCAGTCCAGGGATTGAACCCCAGTATCCTGCATTGCAGGCAAATGCTTTACCATCTGAGCTAACAGGGAAGATTCAAGGATAGATCAGATTTCCTGCTGAGATCAGGAAACCTTAGGAGAGTTTTCTGAAGGAGACACTGGAATTTCCCTGTGCTAGCATGTTTGGCGCGCATTTTTATTTTATAAGGGGGTATTAAGAGATCATTCTTCATCTCCTCCATCGGGTAGTCAACTTGAGGAGCCATCTCCAAATGGGCAGTGAGGCCATCATCCACTGGGGTTGCTGAGGGACACAGGATGCAGGCAGAAGGGGAGATCTGCTCAGCTGAAAGGAGAGGGAGGGAACCACCAGGCCCAGGGCACAGAGCTGCGCCCTGCAAGGTGTGTTGAACAACAGACAAAAGACCCAGCAGATTTGGGAGAGGAGAGGAGAGGTCGTGTAAAGCAGGGGTCCCCAACCTCTGAGATCTAAAGCCTGATGATCTGAGGCGGAGCTGAAGTATAATAATAAAGTACACAATAAATGTTACGCACTTAAATCATCCTGAAACCATCCCTTCGCCTCCTGGTCCATGGAAAAATTGTCTTCCATGAAACCGATCCCTGGTGCCCAACACGTTGGGGTTGACTGGGAGGACAGATGTGTGACGGCTTCAGTGACACAGTCATTGTCAGCTGCAGGTTTATTCTCACAGGTGCGTCCTGCTCTAAAACCATAAGTCAGTTTTCTAGACTTGGTTTAGAGGTTGATTCTAAAGACTGAATACAAACCACATTAACACAGTTATAACTGGTGCTCATTTTGCAGCCTCATCACAAGCTAAGATTAACTTTCCTTTTCTGTGAATCCAACATCACTCTTCCCAGAACATTTAAAGAGAAATGTTTCCAGCATCAAAGCCAAATGAATTCTCTTCTTATTCCCCTTCAGTTCCTCAAAATCATGATCATGCTATATGTCGACTCACTTCCTGATGGAAACCTTGTTTTTTCTTAAATGTCCTTTCCCTCTGGAGACTTCTTATTGCCTTTTCCTTCCTCTTCCCTCCCTCCCTTTCCTCCTTCCTTTTATAACTTTTTAAAATCATTTCTGTTATCAAAGGAGGACATTTACCATCCCAGACCTTCAGAAATATCCAGAGTTTCAATTCCACACACTGCTGCAGGAAATCCACTTTCTCTCTGAAAACATGCTTCTGGAGACCTGGACATGGGGGTTTAACACTTAGTGTCCCCCACTGTCCCCTACAAGGGCCGGCGGGCATGCTGGTGTTGTGGGGAGGCACACCTACTGGGCTCTCTTTCTGTTGGTCTCTGAACACAGGGCTTACACGGCAGATGCTTGCGGGGGTGGCGTTGCTCTCAGGCTAGCAGCCCCTGAGGGTGGACATTCAGTGCTCAGCACAGGCAGAGGTAGGCCGTGGTTCACCCCGGGCCCCCGCACGCTCTGTATCCTTGCTCACCTTCCGGATGTCCAGAGGCTGGGGCTGTGACCCTCCCATCCCCTAGTGAAGTCTTACTCTCTCAGCTCGGCTCCAGCCTCACATCTGCTTCTTCCTTGAAGCTGATGTCTCCTGGGTAGAGCCCTCCCTTTCCCTTCTTCCTGCTGCTGGCTGGGCCCTCAGCCCGCCCACCTGCTTATGAGGGAATGGGAGCAGGACTTGCAGGAGTGTGGGTCTCCATTATGCACCCAGCAACCCCTGCCCCCTCGCCATGCCTCCAGACTAAGCTTCATCTCACAAGCCCAGGGTCAAGCCCACCCCTAGGTCTAGTCCCACCTTGGGGGGCTTTCAGGGGTGTGTGTGTCCAAGTGCTGGTCAGGGGCCGTGTGGCCCTGGCATCTCCAGGGGCTGCCTGGATGGCTCTCCCACAGAAGCACTGCTGCAGAGGTGGCCAGCTTGCCAAGGCCTATGGGCATCCCTGGTAAGGGATGCTGAAGGGTTAGACAGGGTCGTGCCATTTCCCCCATGTTCACCAGTGGTTGCAGTTCTTCCCTGGAAATGACAGCTAAGGTCCCATCAGAGAGACCTGGTGAGCTGATAAACTTGGTTCTATTTCAGTGTTGCTCTCTGAAGCGTCACAGGACTAGTTTCCTGGAGCTTCCACAGCAAAGTACCACTAACCTGGTGGCTGCAGACAATAGACATATATATTCTCTCACAGTTCTGGAGGCCAGAGGTCTGAAATAAAACCGGGTTGGTTCCTTCCTGCGGGGGCCAGGGGGAGTCTGTCCTGTGTGTTTCCCTGAGTTTCTTGGTGGTTGTGGGCAGTCCTTGGCTTCTGGCAGAGAAACTCCAGCCTCTGCCTCCATGGTCATGGGGCATTCTCCCTGTATGTCTGTATCCAAATCTTCCTTTTATAAGGATACTAGTCATTGGAGGTCAGAGAAGGCAATGGTAACCCACTCCAGTACTCTTGCCTGGAAAATCCCATGGACAGAGGAGCCTGGTAGGCTGCAGTCCATGGGGTTGCTAGGAGTTGGACACGACTGAACAGCTTCACTTTCATGCATTGGAGAAGGAAATGGCAATCCACTCCAGTATTCTTGCCTGGAGGATACCAGGGATGGGGGAGCCTGGTGGGCTGCAGTCTATGGGGTTGCACAGAATTGGACATGACTGAAGCGGCTTAGCAGTAGCCTCAGTAGTCACTGGAGTAGGGTCCCACCCCCTCGACTCCAGTGTGATCTCGTCTTTACTTAATTATATCTGCAAAGGCTATTTCCAAGTAGGGTCACATTTATAGGTTGTAGGGTGTAGGATTTGAACATATTTGTGTGTGTATGTGTATGTGTGTGTGAGAGATACAATTCAATCCATAACAATTATCAAAGTAACTTAAAAGATAACTAAAGTCACAAAATGTGACAAATCTTGTTATTCTTTGGACAATAGTATTGTGAAACTTGCCTAGCTTTACTAATAGCCTTAGCTTTTTCAAATACATAAAGACTGGCTTATAAATACTTAGATTAATGAAAAATGGAAATACATGCTGCCACCTCTATTAAACCCCTAGTTCATGCACACAAATGGAAAAAGAATGATAAACACAAATAGTCCTTTACCATCAATGGCAAAACAAATACATACTTCATAAAAGTATAAAAATGATTGGTGTATTGCAGAGGAAGGAACACTTCCAAACTCATTCTACAAGACCAGCATCACCCTGATACCAAAACCAGACCAGTACCACTGATGAACGCAGATGAAACAGTCCTCAACAAATTATTAGCAAACTGAATCCAACAAGACGTTAAAAGGATCATACACCACAATCAAGTAGGATTTATTCCCAGGATGCAAGGATATTTTAACATCTGCAAATCAATCAATGTGATATGCCACATTAACATCGAAGAATACAACCATGTGATCATCTCAATAGATGCAGAAAAGGCTTTTGACAAAATTCAACATCCATTTATGATAAAATCAGTGTATCTCTTTTAAAAAGGTAACCTAAGTTTGTCTCTTGTTTAAGGTTAAAATAATATTTGAGAAGGAACTTCTTTCATAATTTTGTCAAATCCCTCCAAATAAAAATTAACACTTAATCACATCTCAATTTTCACTGTTTCCTGCATGTACTACACTTAGAGTAAGAAGCACCACAGAACTTTTAATTCTATATTGAGAACTTTTTTTTCACAGTCCCTGTGAATTTACAAATCCCCAGATCCTCAAAATGCACTTGGATGGTAGATGCTCTAAGATGGTAACCAGCTTTACCATCTCACTGGTTCCTGTTATTGAGTTAACAATTCGTAGACCTATACTTGTTTTCTTTTACATAAAATATACCAAAAAGCTTTTTGATTGTGTGCTTTCACATACTTCTGGGCGTTTTCTCTGTATCCTTATTTTTGTGGTAGGATAGAAGTTATGGGTCAAAGCTCAGATGCTGTGCTTTCCTGTGACAGGTCTAATAGGGCCCCAGAGGAGGTGACTAACCAGATCCCTCACTGCGTAGATGGAATCACATAAAATGCCAGAATTAAACACCACTTTTATTTTCATCTTGTGATTTTTTTTGCTAATGATAGTCTATAACTGTTTTTAAAAATAGCTATTGTAGAAGAGGAAGAGAGGAGATGAAAGTTGGTGTGAAATCATTGAATTGCTTTCTGGGGGCAGTATTTCTTTTTTTTCTTTAACTTTTTATTTTATATTGGAGTATATCACTATTGTGATAGTTTCAGGTGGACAGCAAACAGATTCAGCCATACATATACACATGTATCCACTCTCCCCCAAACTCCCCTCCCATCCAGGCTGCCCCATAACACTGAGCAGAGTTCCCTGGGCAGTAGGTCCTCATTGGTTACCCATTTTAAGTATAGCCGTGTGTGCATGTCCATCCCAAACTCCTTGTCCCTTTTGCCCGTTCTTCTGGTGGGTGGTATTTCAAATGGCCTGAGCAGCTGTGAAAGAGACCTCTAAAACCAGTTCCCAGTTGTTTTATGCTTGGATTGGGGTGCTAACTGGGAAGAGGAGTTGGGGGGAACAGGAGAGCCCTAGGGAAGGAAAATCCAGGGGAGGTCTGGGCTAAACGTCCAGAATTCAGCCTGCAGAGAGCTGTGACTGAATTACTCTCGTGACCTGCCTGAGGACGGTTCTCCTCTCACTCACGGCAAGAGGGCTGCGCCCAGATGACAGCACGACACCACCAAAGCCAGCATGACAGCTGGTGCTCCCCTGGGTGAGGAAATTACCCAGCTACCCATGCCCTGGGGGCTGAGTCATCTGCTCCTCCGCTTCCTGGCTGTGTTTGCTTCAGGCTTCAAACCCTGCCGCCATCCAGCTGTGTCTCAATTATCCTTTCAGAAATGACAGCCTAAATGTCCTCCCGGGGGGACCTGTCCCCACACTTATTACAAAAAATTGCTGTTGCATAAAAACCACTCCCCTCTTTGTTCTATTTTCTGCCTCCTTCTGCTAAATGCAATGACTTTCTTGGTTGAGCTGTTTTTTTTTTCTCCCCACAGGAAATCTCTCATCTTGCAAATGATGTAAAATCTTATGGAACTTTAGAAGGCAAAAATGAGAATCAGTCCTGGATTGATTATAGAAAGAAGACAGGTTTGTTTATCAGTACCACACAGGAATTTCCAGTATTAGCAATATTCCTGGCAGCGTATCCACGTGAGTCCATGTTTAAAGAGTGGGGTGAATATGAAGATTCACCCTGAGTTAGATCTCGGTCCTTCAGTGAAGTTCTCCACAGTTATCCCTTCATCCAATGAAAACAGGGGCTTATTAGAACTAAAAGATGACTCTCTTGCCTTCCAAATTCAGCAATCGGTTCAGTTGAGTTCAGTTGAGTCGCTCAGTTGCAAAGTTGACTCTTTGCAACCCCATGACTGCAGCACTCCAGGCCTCCCTGTCCATTACCAACTCCTGGAGTTTACCCAAACTCATGTCCATTGAGTCAGTGATGTCATCCAACCAGCTCATCATCTGTCATCCCCTTCTCCCACCTTCAATCTTTCCCAGCATCAGGGTCTTTTCAAATGAGTCAGTTCTTCGCATCAGGTGGTCAAAGTATTGGAGTTTGGCTTCAGTATCAGTCCTTCCAATGAATATTCAGGACTGATTTCCTTTAGGATGGACTGGTTGGATCTCCTTGCAGTCCAAGGGACTCTCAAGAGTCTTCTCCAACACCACAGTTCAAAAGCGTCAGTTCCTCAGTGCTCAGCTCTCTTTATAGTCCAACTCTCACATCCATACATGACTACTGGGAAAACCAATCCATCCCCAATTTCAAGTGTTTTGCTCTCCATGACCTATTCGGGAAACCCACTTGGTACTTCCTGTAATATTCTCAGGTGCCAAAAATACAGAGTGACTTTCTAGAAGAGTATGTATATAAATGGTCACCTGTCCCCTGGAGAGCGGAGTGACATTTACTGTCAGAGCTTCTCAAACTCGGATGTTCACATCCATCACCCAGGACCTTGTTAAAATGCAGGTTCTGGGACTTCCCAGATGGTCCAATGGCTAAGACTCTGTGTTCCCAATGCAGGGGGCTCCAGTTCAATTCCTGATCATGGAACTAGAGCCCATGCCACAGTTAAGAGTCTGCATACCACAGCTAAAAGATCCTGCATGCTGCAATTAAAACTCAGTGAACCCAAATAAATAAATAAAAATTTTTAAAAAGTTTTTTAAATGCAGGTTCTGATTCAGGAGGTCTGGGTAGGGTCTGAGATTCTGCTTTTCTAACATGAACCCTGGGTGATGCTGCTGGTCCGAGCACCCTGTGAGCATCGCCTCCCTGAGGCACCTCCTGTTTCTGGCCAACCAGCCTCAGGACCCCTGGGCATCTTCTCAACACCAAGGAAGAAACTTTACCCTTCTTTTTTCCTTCCTCCCTGGTTGTGCTGTGCAGTATGCACGATCTAGTTCCCGAACCAGGGATAGAGCCCATGGCCACTGTCCTGGAAGCTTAGAGTCTTAACCACTGGACCCCCAGGGAACTTGACCATCTTTGTCGGCCAGGTAGGCCCCTTAATACTCTACTGGCTCTGCAGCCACTCATCACACATGGCTTTCCTCATGCAAATTCAAACAGACAAAACAAGATTAAAAAGGTTATTCTTAGTTGCCCAAGCCACCTTTCGAGTGCTCAGCAGTCACATGCACCTCACGGCTACCATATCGCACAGCAGAAGTGGAGGACAGTCACATTCCTGTGGAAAGTTCCAGTGGACAGCGCCCTTCTACAGGGTTCCCCAAGTCTCCCATTCTAGGCAAAGCTGCCCGCTGAAGGCCGACCCACACTTTGAGTAGCAAAGATCCACAGCATTCTGGTGTGGTTCTGCACAATCAAATATCCCAGATGGTCTGATTATACTCCATGAGCTGTGGTTCTGAACCAGGGGCACAGGTAGAAACATCCAGGCAGCCCAAAACAGGTAACCAGATCGTCCAGCTCAGAATGACGGCAGGGGAGGGGGTGGGTAATCAGAAACACACCCCAGGTGATTCTAATGTGGAGCCCAGCCACCACTGCTTTAGGACTGAATTCAGTACCATGACCCCCACATTGACCCGCAGCCAGGAGGCCTTGGAAAAGTCTTCTGGGCTTGTTGTCACAATACACAACTGCTCGTGCCATTTGAGGGAGGCAAAACACCTAAGCCATCCCTCCAACCAACCCCTGGACACACCTCTACCCTCACCCGCATAAGGAACAAGCCTGCCCCCCTCCGGCAGCCAGCAAGGACACCTGCTGTGTGTTCTCAGTTCCCCCTGTGCAACAGCCGGCCCAGGAAAGCTTTGCCTAGGGGAAAAAAAAATACATGACTTTCCAGGTTGGGGGTGGGTCTCTGAAGAGCCAGCAGAAGACTGCTTGGTTTTGTCTACTCACAGCTTTTTTAATGTTTGCATTTTCAGGTGAAGTCTCTGAGACACAAGATTGCGACTTTAACAACTATTATTACCTTAAAATTCTCATCAAGACTGGGAACCTGAGGAGGCACCAGTCCTGTGAAGTCTTCATGCAAAGACTTTTTGTTTTAATCATGGTGCCAATTTTAAATACAGTTTTTATTTAAAACATTGCATTCTCCACTTCCAGTCCAGTGCTTATAAAGTTCAATGTTAACTTCCTTTCCCTGTGTACACATTCCATGTTCAAGTATCAAGAATGCCCAGTTATTTACATAAGAAGAGGTGTTTTTGCAGACATTGAGGGTAAGATAGAATACCATTCTGCCATTTCCTTGCTTCAAGGGTCCCCAGATTAAAACCTGCCTCATTTAGTGAAGGAAACATTTTTATGGTAACACATTTTCTGATGCTCATAGCCATCAGTATCCCTCTGAAGCTGCTCTGTGTATCTTCTGCCCCCTGAATGTCCCTCTCCATGGGAAATAGACACTGTCTGGGCCAAGCAGGCCCATGAAAACCAGGCAAACAGTTACTGCTGAGCGATTTCATCTTTATGGGATCTGTGTCTCCAACTGCCTTTATGTCCAGACCTTGCTGGCTCCTCTGAATTATGCCTTTAGCAAGAAGAAGGATGCTATTATGGCCACCATGTCATTATCTAGAGCTCAAAAGTTGGGTTAGAATGGTTCCATTTTTATTTCCTGTATCACAGAACCTGGGTCTCTCGTTAACCCAGGCCTCCCCATGTTGGTGCTTGCTGTGCGTTGGCATCACTGTTCTGCTTCGGTAATGAGAATCCTGGAGGAACCCAGCTCTCCACACCTCTGGGGAGGGGAGGGGAGAAGTCAGGTCAGGCTGTGACACATAACCAAGTGCCAGGTGGGACCGATCAGGACAATCGACGGATGTGAAGTGGAGGGAGAAAACAGAGGGACCTGGCAGGTTTGAGACTGGCCTCCATTGCTTTCCAGACTGCTGACTCACAACCAGGAACTCCCAGGAAAACAGTGCTACAGGATGCCACCTTCCGAGGGGGGCATGCGGGGGAACTTACCCCTCACCCTGAAAGGGTGTCTTGTCCCAGATTCACACGGGGAAACTGTGAAACTTTCTGTGCAGCCAGCATACCTAGGTTAAAATACCACAGGGCCAGAATTCCTTCCTGAAACAAATACCAAAACGGAGTTTAGAATTCGGAATTGGATTCGATTCCTTTTGAGAGTCATAGGTACAACCCTGTTACCTGGTCATCCAGGGCATGCGAAGCACTGATGCCTCCAATGAATTGATTTGCCTGATTGATAACAAATGAGTGAGTTTTCTTGGCAGGGCTCTCTTTTTTTAGTCTTCAAACATTTTGTTCTTCTTCCTAAGAAGTGCCCTTGGTTAACATCCAGGCGGCAGATTAAATTCTGCCTGGGAGGGTAAAAGACTTGCTTCTGTTACCAAGGGGTCTGGGGAAAAAAATGAAGAAGTACCTTGAATACAATACCTTGCATTCAATTAATAGTAACAAGACACACGTGGGCCTGAGTGGGCAACGATGCCCTTGGAGCACACATGTTACTTGACCGGCTATACGGTTGCTTCTTGGTGCAGGGAGAGATCTCATCTTTTTTTTCTGGGGACCACCCCATATGGGCAGAGACCAAGTATAAAATGTTATATTTCTAGAAGGAAGACTTTGCCTTTCCTCCTTGTCCTCCCCCACCCCAACTGTGCAGAGTAATATCTCAACCCACTTCCTGATTCTTGAGTGCTTTTAGTGGATATAAAAATGCAGCTTTTACCATGTCATCTGGGAGCACAGTGTGTTCCTTGAGGTTCTCGTGGATAAGCCAGGAGCCCAAGACCAAGTTAAGGTCTGGCTGCAGGCAGCACCACTCCTGGACCTGTCTCACCTGGGAGTGGCAGTTGTTTCTAGGTGGAAACTGATCCGGGCAGCCTGGGGATGCTGGTTTCTGAGCCGCAGGCAGGATCTCTAGCTGGGGTGTTTTTTGTTTGTTTGTTTGTTTGTTTTTGGCTGTGCTGCTTGCAGAATCCTCGTTCCCTGACCAGGGATTGAACCCCGGTCATGGCAGTGAGAGTAAGCTGACTCTAGTGCTAGGCTCTTCCTTCTTTCTTGGAGTCATGACATCTGTGTTGGATGGATTTACATCAGTGGAACATGTTTAGATTAGAAACGTAGCTAGATACAGTTGTAAAGTGCAACTCGGAGTTTGTGTGTTGAAATTTTCTTCTATATTCATCGTTACTTTCTGTTGTTGGGATTTAGAACAAAATCTTTTTCACCTGGAATGAAAATGGCACTGGTCTGCTCACATCTCTCCCAAACTAATACTTCCCTAGAATCCTGACTCTCCTGCATTTTCATCTTAAACCATTTGCTCTGATCTGCTTTAGTTTTAATTTGAAGGCTGTCTTTGACTGTGAGTAGATGCTTCCTGCCAGATAATAGAGAATGTGGTTTTGAAGAACTGATCATATTTCTTTTCCTACTTTCAGCCATTCGTAGAGCTCAGCGGAAGTAGAAACAAAAAGGAATTTTGAAAGAATGAAATGAATAATATATGTCTGTATTGTGTGTTTTTCTTTAAGCTGTACACCAGTGATACAGGTAGATGCTACTGTAGGAAAAATATGGCATTATGGGCAAAACACCTTATTTACACCAGTGATTCTCAAAGTGTGACCCAGACCCAGCAGGGATAGTGGAAAAATGAATTTTGGGGTCTATCCTTAGAACTACTGAACCAAAAACTCAGGGGCAGGGGCCCCAACTCTGTATTTTAACAAATCTACAGGTAAGTCTGATGCATAATTAAATTTGGAAAATGCTGATTTAGACCATAAGATGAGTAAATGCAGGTAAATGCATTTTTTCATATATGAAGTTGAATAATACTGTATTTAACTTCTAAGCAACTGGAGAGAACAATTCAACCTGACATGAAATGAATTACTAGATATTATGGAATTAATGTTTTACATATCTGAAATCACTGGACACAGATTCTTCTAATAATAAAGCAGCAGGCATCTGGGTTCAAACCCAGATTGGTGGTTGGAGTAAAGGTGTCTGACCAGAGCAGAGAGTTATTATCTAGTATTTGAAGGATGAATCATCTTAATCATGGGTGAAACATTTGACTTATGTGTCAAAAAGAAAGATATGAAACTGAGTTGATACATTTTTTTTCTGCCAAAATTTTAAAATACTAGTTTTATGTTGAAAGCACTTTTTCACACATGTGCAGCTCTTTTTAGCAATGACTTGTAGGCATGGCTCAGAAGTACCCAAAAAACAAACTGCCAGGATCCAGAAATTCCTTGTCACATTTCATTGCGGGCTTTGAATAAAGCTCTCTGGGATCAGTTACTGAATTAATTGTTCCAATAAACCTAAGATGTGATATCACCAAATTCAGCTTTTGACAGACAGGATAAGATGGATGTTATGTAAAGGAGAAATGTAATTCACATATATTTGAATACACTTATGAAATTACTTCAATTTATACCTTGAATGGCATACATGCTGAAACTTACCTCTTTCCCCTCCTCCCACTCGTTGCAAAAAGAAAAACAAAAGCCAGGATGAGTATTAACTATGATTATTCACTATATTTAAAACCTCTACAACTTGGCAAGAATGTGTGCTAAACTGTGGTTCAGTAAAAAGTTAATGGGACGCCTGGGTGTATATTTTACTAAGGAAATAAATGTCCTGAGTGCAGCAGTAAGCTATCTGAAAGATTTTGCTGAGGTTTATTATCTTGCCTTGTATTTTGAAATGAACCACAAAGTTCAATGTGAAATCAATCCTGAGGCATGGCATAATTTATCTCATGCACATTGCTAATCTCTGCTTGTCCACAGGCTTAGTTCCTGACTTTTCCAACATCTCTGCAGTGCCTGAAACTCTAGATAATGATGCAATGAATACGCGGCATTTTATTTATTAGAGAAAACTTGGCTGAATCGACCGGATTCCTGCAGTTGGACTGTAATACACAGCTGGATAATTGGAAAACTTTCAAAGGTCCATTGGGTTGTTTTCATACAGACTTCTGGTGTCAGATAGATGGTGTGTGTGTCTGTGTGTGTGTGTGCGTGCATGTGTGTGTGTGTTGAGCAGCCACTGCAGAAAATCAAAATAAATGAGACATATTAATTAGTATAAGATGACACAAAATCCAAGAAGGCAGTGTCCCATCTACTTCAAAATACTTGATCAAAATGGGTCAGAATAGTTGGATAATTATCTATTAATGGCATAACCATGCTATTTTGAAAAGATGAAAATAAATCTTGGAAAGAGCAACATTACCAACTCTAATTTCCTGTTTCTGTCCCCTTTGCCCCCAATCTGACTATCTGCGTGAACAATTAGGTAAAGCTCTAAGGCTACACTTAATTATATTTATTGCAGGTTGAATGTTATTCTTATTTTATATATTACAACTCAAAACTGTCTGGACGTTACAATATTATTACCCTGCCCTCCCTCCTTTTTAAATAAAGACATTTAGGCTTTTTTTTTTTAACCTGAGTGCTTAAAATAAGTTCACATTTGCTGTTTGAGATACATAGAGTCTCAAACCCTAGCACATACATTTAGGACTAAGCTACAAATGTCAGAAGCCACAGATTTAGGAAAACATAATAAGCAGCTCTCCAGGTCTTTTTGGAGGTAAATACAAACCATATACCTATAAAAGTGCACTCTTCCTTCAAGGGTAGGACCAGCACTTTGCTTTGGGAAGTGGCAAAGCCATCTGGAAATTTCATGGCCTCTCAGTATATGCAAGGCCACCTAAGGGCATGTGTGGGGACAGTGATTTTGGTAGGCGCTGGCCACAATGGGAACACACTTCCTAGAAAGCGGGTGTGTGGTGGTACCCCCTGGGGTCACCCAGGCTGTTTAGGAAGAAGTGCAACCTTCAGGATCCACTCCCTGCCCCTATCACCATTCAGGGCCCCCGAGGTGTCCCCTTGTGCATGAAATCACAGCCTGGGAGTTTACAGAAATCAACACATCCCAAAAAACTGCTGAGAGGGTTTCTCTGGTGATACCAACAGGTTTGGGACACTGTAAGAAGGTTCTTCCCTCTAACTCATCCCAACCTCTCCCAAATAAATCAATCCCAGGACAGGGAAAACAGCTGCATCAGCAGCTGTGCACTGCTGGACAGCTGGCCCAGTCAGAAGCATGTTCTCAGTCAGCAGTTTAAGACACAATGTGCATGGCTGAGACCTGGCAGAAAGATGCCCGGGGCTCATTTCAGAAAGGAACCCTGCCCAGTTCCTAGGTCAGCAATCATGGTGCATGAAACATGGAAACAACCTGTCCCAGAATTTCCTCTCTGAGACATTTAGCCTGGAACTATGGTTTCTCAAGATTTCACAGCAAATGTGTAAAAAAAAAAGAAAAAAAAAATCAGGCTTTGGATCAAATGTCTTTGCTTAAGACTAAGCCTAAAACTAATCAAGACCAGTATGACAGAATATTTAACATAAAAGCATCTGATGCTTTGTAAGCACCAATCCACATTATGGTAATACCCTGTCCATGTCTATCATGTATTTATAAAAAGCACCAATATAGGAGTAAAACACTTTTATATGTAAACACACAAGACAAAGCTAAGTTCCTAGTATTTTCCCACCACCTGGGAAGAGATTTTTAAAAATAAATTTGGAACAGTAAATTACCAGCTATTTTTCTTCTGATTCCTATAAAACAATTATATTGAGGTTCAGGTGGAAACTTGGCTTGTTTGCTCCTGTTGGTCTACTTTTAGATCCTGGTAAATGATTTTTGTTTGTTTGGCTGCACCTCATGGCATGCAGGATCTTAGTTCCCCACCAGGGATGGAACCCCCAGCCCCAGCAGTAGAAGCATGGAGTCTTAACCACTGGACTGCCAGGGAAGTCCCCCGATAACGATTTCTTGAGAGTCATGCAGAATATGGCTTATTATGTATTACTTTCTTTCTTTCTTAAGGAACCACTTTGGGGAAGTCTTAATTTTCACAACTGAAATCTACTAAAATCAGACAGGAGGGTGACTTGAGCCCTGCTGGTTATCACTATCAACTCTGGAATGCTCTTCCTGTTATGTCCAGCTGAAAGAATTCCTAACACACTGTTGCATGTATTCTACAGAATGACAGGCCTAGAGTCCCTTCAAGATTCAGAAGGGACCCACAATTTGTCACTTCATACCTGCAATCTGCCAGACACTGACCAGATTCCCAGAAGCATCAACTGAGAAACAGTAAACATTCCATGACACCATCTTTTCACCTTCCCTGTGTCCTCCTCACTCCGGGGAGAAAGCAAAGAGGAAACTGCTCAAGGAAAGATACAGAACAGAGAAGTTTATTTTACACTATCCATCCAAGAAAACAATCTCTGTAAAACCAGTGCAAAATGTGTAACAGAATCCGTAAGTGTGTCTCAGCTCCGAAAGCCCGAAGTGGTGATTCCCTCTCCTGCTCCTCCGGCAAGCAGGTGCCCCTCGGCCAAGGCCGGCCTCCGTGGGCACTGTCGACAGGAACATTCAACCCATTCGTAGCAGGTTATTTTTTACAGTTCATACCAGAGTGTGTACAGGGGAAGGGGAAAACCATACCGAATGAATAGGTGATCAGTGCTTAAAGTAAATACATGGGGCAGCACGGGGCGAGAATCCACAGTTTCAATAAATACAAGTGAACAAGCATGGGTGGGTCTCAACTCGGTGGAGTTGTCTGCGGAATTTCTATTCAGCCTCGGACAGAGCCTAGCAGAGCTGCTGAGCAGCCGTTGGCAACAACATCCACAGTAACACGCCCTTGAGTGAGTGAGTCTGCATCCAACACATTCTGCGTTTCCAAGGTGTCAGTTCTGTTCCTCCTTCCTGTGTCCCCTCCCCACCCCCCGGGGAAGGGAGCGGGGCGCTGGGGCAGCTGGGCGTGGCGACTGGGAGGAGACGCTGGCCCTTGAGCCAGCAGTCAGGGTCCAGTGTACTCAGTACGAGGGGCGGTGTCTGTGCAAAGTGCGCTTCTCCACTTCCCGAGAAACCAGTGTCTGCAACTCCTGCCTCCGGGTCACACTCCCTGCCCCCCCAAACACCAAACCAAGAGCAGTCTCAGAGTCTCAGGCGGGAGGCACCTGCGGTGCCGGCTGCCTGGTGCTCAGGATGGAGAGGTTAACCGGGGCAGGCAGGCTTCAACTATTGCTTGAGAGGCTAGAAAGAACTGGGGAGAGACTGATGGTCAGAATGGACAGGCGGGCAGCTGTCTTCTTCCTAGAAAATCCAGGGCCTCAGGGCAGCGCCCCCGGGTGTGACGAGAACGAGTTTGTCCAGGGGCCTCTCCAGCCGCTCCTCTGATGGGCGCTAAATCCACATAAGCTCCAACGCACCTGGGACTCGACGCCAGAGGACGCAGCTGGGACGGCAGTGGATCAGTGAGGATCCAGGGCCCAGTGAGAGAAGATGCAGGAAAAAAGTCTCCATCTCTGGAAGGAAAAGAAGAAAAGGGGGGAGCCCCCAAAACCAAACAACCCCCAGACTCAGGAACCTAGAAATCAGCCCGAAACATAAGGAAAATCTCAAACGCTCCCTGTCACCTGTGGACCCTCTCCCCTCTCTTCTCCACTGTCTCGGCTCATACATTAGGCCGGTCTTCCGTCTAATAACTTAAAAAAGGAAGAGGGATATATGCTAAGTTTGCCTGGGTCGGGCCAGTTAGCAGCCAGTTTTTCTAGAATCTCAGTCTCTGTTCAAAAATGGGGCTTGAAAATTCACGCGGAGATCCGGAGTCTTCACGTGGAGGAGGGCAGAGCCGGAGTCGGGGTGAGGGTCCGAGATTGGCGGCTCGGGAGGCGGTGGAGGGTAGGGGGGTAGGGGAAGGGCCCGGGAGGAGTCGGAGGGAGCGGAGGCCTGCGGGCAGCGCGGAGGCGGACTCGGGCGCCCGCTTGTATTGCACAGAAGGAGGGGCCGAGCTGGGTGCGGCCGCGGGTCAGTGGTCCCCGCACATGGGCAGGTTCACAAAGGTGAACACGTTGAACTCCGTCATGATGGAGAAGCACAGGAACACGCCGTATAGGAAAAGGCACCCGCACCCCAGCTTCCTGTCCAGCTGCCACTTGTTCAGGTGGACGCCAAACACCTGCGAGGCACAGAGCAGGGTCAGAGGGCATGGGGACCCTCCTGGGTTACAAAGCCCCTCCTCCACCGAGTCCCAGACCCCACGTGCGCACCGGGTTTCCCTCCAGCCGCTCTGATGGCTCCCTCTGTGTAACTCTTGCGGCTCCGTCCCCAGCATCCTGAGCTCTGACTGTCCGGGGCACCGGGACTCACACTTCGGCCTCTCTCTTCCACCTACGCTCACTCCCCGGGGGGTCTCATCCAACTCCTTGGCTCTAAACGCCCTCCCCCCCGCCCCTCCCGTCTACGTCCTGGTGTCTCCAGCGTGGGCTTCCTCCTGAACCAGCTGTTCTGACATGGCCTCTGGGATGTCAGTTTGGCACTGAAAAGTTCAGATATTGGAACTTGCTTCTTCTCCCAGACCTACTTCGTTTCAGTCCTTCAACAGCCCTCCAGGGCAGAGGGGCAGTGGTGAGACCCTGTCCCAGGAATGCCCAGCCACAGCATCCCGAGACGCAGTGCACCTGCAAGCCAGCGTGCACTCGGAGGTCAGACACAAGGTCCCTACAGGCCTCACTTGTCAGTCTGTATAATGGGGCTGATATCAGTGACTACCTATTGGAGTGTGGTGAGCTCCAGATGGGGAAATTCCTGCAGTAAGCACCTGTGTGACGGTTACAAGCATAATAATCGTTAAGTCATACCAACCTGAAGGACCTCCTAAAAAGAATGAATAGATGGGTTTTCACTATTGTGTAAGGCAGTATTTGGTTTGGTAAAACCTTGGTGTTGGAGTTGCATGCTGGTCCTGGAAATGACCTCTCCTGCCCTTGTGAATTCCCATTCTCTACATACGTACGTTCTCATGACAGGTGTAATTCAACAAATAGTTCTTCAACAATTCAGGAAAAAACACATTGCATTTCCTACTGTGAAAATTCAGTAGCATACGTGTATGTTATCAGACACTTAGGGCAGCTGGGTCAGTCCACATGGTGGTGTGAACTCGCGCCCACCAAAGGTGTCAACTGAGTTGGAATAGTACATTATGCAAGTGGATGGATGGCCAAGGCAGTGCAGAGGCATCAAAGTGCACTCACTGTCCAGCAGGTCTGTCCTCAGTCTTTGAGTGTTGGTCACATCCATGGATTTATGGAGATGTTTAGGAACCTGGAATAGTCAATTAATTGGAATATAACCTTCTGTGGCCTCATCTTGCAGGAAAAGTGGGATTCTCCCCATTGCTTTTGATAAATGTTTGTGTTTGACATGAGACAGGCTGTGCTTCTGAGAGGAGGCTGGCACCTTTCAGAAAGGGAGGCTTTCTCGTGGGTTGCCAGCGTCCACTTGTGGAGGATACAGCCACGAGATGGGACAGCCTCGAGGCTGACTGTCCCTATCCACTGGGAGGCCAAGCCCATCTGGTGTCCAGACAGACTCTGTAGCCAGAGAACCCAAGGGGATGGGGGAGAGGTGGGGACTGGAGAGCGGAGAGAGCCGCAGACCCACCGTGACGAAGACGGAGGCCAGGAGCAAGCCCACGGAGTAGATCAGCCCCCTGCTGTTCAGCCGGATCTGTGAGAGAGGATGACACAGAGTTAGGCTCCCGAACATCTGTCAAGTGCAGGGCGGTAAATTCTAGTGAGGCCAAGACTCTCCTCCAGGATAGAGGGCAAATGGCAGCTTGCAGTGGGAATGGCGCTTTCCTTGACACCCAGGGGGCACCCTGGCCTGGTCCACCCTCAACCCCATCCCTGCCCCCTCCTGCAGCGGCATTTGCTGACTGCCCCGTGGCCACTTGAATTCTCCATCCGGCATGGCCTGATTCTTATTTACTGGGGGACTTGACTTCCAGGGAGCTTCTGATTTCCCGACACACAACGTTTAGGGTAAATTTAATAATGTGGGTCATGAGAGCAATATTTTGAAAAATATGACTAAACTTTTTAATCTCTTTTGCATTCAAATGTCTGTGACCTTCACCTGAACTTGATGGGAAGTGGTGAGTGAGGGTTGCTATTTTGAACAGGCAAAGAAGAGTTAACATTCAATTTCTGATATTTTGTTTGTTTTCCACAGTAACACAGTGGGGTTAACAGGCAAACTTTGAAGATTAAAAAAAATACAAACAACAATTTCTGGAATTCTTAGGAGCCCTGTCCAGTGCAACTTCCCATGAGGCACACATAGTCTTAGTTCCCTGATCAGAACCTGTGCCTTCAGCAGAGTCTTAACCACAGGGCCACCAGGGAAGTTCAAGGGCAGTAAGTCTTAACTGTCAGGAGCCAGCGTGAGGAATTCCACCCTTGACAAGGTCATGTGGCAAGAGATCTGAGGTGCAAGGTCTAGTCAGATCTCAGGTTTTCCACCTGGAATTTCCTGAGCATCCACCCCCCCAAAAATGAGAATCTGCCTGCTTTTCCACTCTTCTGATATACTCTGGAAAAAGTTATCTCTCAGCTTTAGTCTTCTGCATTGGAAAGGGATGTTTCAGTTAAACCCCCTCTGATAGCTCTCTAGCTTGCCTAACAGGTTTCCCAGACCCCTTACAGCTTGTGAATTGCTTGCAACCCCCAACCGGGAGAGGCACAAAGCTTAAAAGCATCTTAAAGATACAGAGCCTTTTCTAAAAGAGTTAAAAATCATATTGGTGACGGGTTTTCACTGTTGATTCAATGATTGCCGCCAGGCCTCCATATTCTTTATCTTTTAGGCACCTGGGAGGATGTTAATCAATGTAAACGGGATATGGAAAAAGATATATAGTAGTTTTGATGTTAGCAACACTAGACTTTTGAGTTAATTACTTTTCTTTTGTTATAAATCACTGTACTCCTTTCACTTGTTATAATTTGTTGTATCTTTGCTATGTAAGAATGTAACTTTATTTGATGCTTTCTGAGGATGGCACCAAACTTTGGGAAGATCAACACGAATAAGTCTTCTAGTTAACAAACCCTTATCAGAAAAAAAGCTGTTAATTGGCCCTTTTTGGGGCCGGAAGATGATGTAAAGCACCTGAGACTTGTGTTTGCAGTCAGGTATGCAGAGAGAAAAGCCTGGTTTTGAGAAGAGTCTAAACTGCTAACTGCATAACTTTGTGTTACCCATTGATCTCCATGTATTATCAAAAGTATAAATAGCCCCTTGAACAATAAAGGATGGACCAGTTTCTCAGACTAGTCTCTCGGCCTAGTTTCTTGGGAATCTGGCTTCCCCCATGTCTCTTTCTCTCACCACTTTTCCCTCTCCTTCCTTCTCCTCTTTACTCTAACTTCAGACTGAATTCCCATCTGGAGCAGGGTGGCTCACCAAGTCTACTTACTTGCCCTGGCACTAAGATCCATGAGAGAGAGAGCCCAAGGCGGGGCACTCTCAGATATTCAAGTGGGCGCCAGTGGCCTAACGTAGATGGTGCAAGCTCCTTGTCTGGAACTTTATTGGCCTTTCCCGTAAACCAAGTTATTCAGCCTCTTTTCTCCACCTAATTTTCCTACTACACTATTTCTCCATAATCTAATCTTATATCTCTAAATACATAAGTTTTCCCCACTGACACCGTCCTCACTTCAAATTCCCTGGATCCACCAGGGCTGGACCCCGGCACTTAACCCCGTAAAAAACTAGTTTCTTGGGGTCTTGCTAAGCCAGAGAATCTCACCAACCATTCTCACCTCTGGATAAGACTTGGAGCCTCAACTGTGCAGCGTGGACCTAAACCAGCATCCCCTGCTCCTGCCTCACAGATGCGAGGCCCAGGAAGTGCAAAGGCAGACGGTCCCTATGGCAATGCCCTTCTGAGAGCAGGCAATGCACTCAGATTGTTCAGCCTTGACATTTAACGTTGTTTTTATTTCTTGCCTTCGAAACTATGAATTTTCATCCTCAAATTCCCTCTTGGCAGTTGCTGGAGAGGAAACAGGAGGCTGGCTGGTTCCTGAGTCAACAGGAATTTAGGCTCCACGGATGTGTCTTTTAGTGCAAATGCACACAGAGACTGCATCACCCCCCCCCCAATTTCCTGCATGCATGTGGCTCATAAAACAGCCCCCCTGAATCCTATACCATTTGTTTAAGGACCTGAACCTCCAGCCTCAAAGACTCTGACTTCCCCCACATTGCAGTTTTAAATCTCTGTATGTTTTGAGGTCAGCTCCACCCGACCAGCAAATTCTTTTAGGAAAAACAAGAAGCCCCTGGATTTTTGCTAATTGGTTTGTAACTCGGAACACATGTGGTTGTCACTTTGCATTTTCTAACTTGAGTGGTTTGAACACTTGTTTAGGCTTCGGTTCCAAATGGATACGTCCAGCTGGGACTTTACGCTATGTAACATCACAGGGTGGGGGGCTTTCCTTAAACAGTGACATGAGGTCAGAAAAGTGAATGAGCCGACTGAAGAGAAGCACTGGAACACAGCTTTCTCCCCAGAGAGCGTGACCACACATGGGCTGCACTGAGGTCTTGCGGCAGCTCCTCAAGGTGTCCTGAGCTGCCTGTAAAGGTGAGACAGCTGAGGCTCCAGGAAGTGAAGCCCTTAGCCCCAGTAAGACTCAGCTCACACTGTGTGTCTGTGTATGTATGTGTATGTGTTGGGGCTTTCCCCATAGTGTGTGTGTAAGACTCAGCTCACACTGTGTGTACGTGTGTGTGTGTATGTGTATGTGTTGGGGGTTTCCCCACTGTGTATGTGTGTTTAAGACTCAGCTCACACTGTGTGTGTGTGTGTGTGTGTGTGTGTGTGTGGTGTGGGTTTCCCCACCCATCCAAGCAATTGCGACACCAGCTGGGTGTCCTTCATCTGACACTTACCTACCTGGAGGCACCATCAGGTCCCACAGGCTAGGGCTCAGCCCTGCAAGGCTGTATCCCCCACCCCTACTGGAGATGCAGGTACAAGTCCAGGTTGTCGCCTGTGCTTCTGATGAGCAGGTTATAGATCTGAGGTTCACACAGAGGTTCCAAAAAGGAACCCTCTCCTCGGGGTCAGTTGGTTTGCTGGAGGGCTCACAGAGCTCAGAGAAACCCTTTCCTTACTACATCATTGGGTTATTAAAACATGATGTGACTCAGATAGACAAGACATGCAGGGCGAGGTGAGGGGAAAGGTTCAGAGTTCCAGGCCTCTCAGGTCCCAATCTCCCTGCATCTCCACATGTTCCCAGAAGTTCTCTGAACCCCGTTGTTTTGGGGCTTTTATGGAGGCCTTGTTACAGAGGCAAAACTGATTAAATCTACTGCTGCTAATGACCGAGGGACTTCCAGCCCCTCTCTCTGCCCCAGAGTTCACAGTATTGGGAAGCAAAGTTCCAGCCCTCAAACCACAGGGTTGGTTCTCCTGCCAACCAGCTCCATCCTTAGGTGCTATCCTAAAGTCACCTCATTCGCATAAAAAGATAATTCTGAGGCTTTTAGGAGCTCTGTGCTAGAAAAAAAAAAGACCAAACATAAATTTCTTACTACAAATCGCAGTATTACATAAGCCCATGGAGCTGGTAAGGGGTCACGTCTGCACTTAGAGTCAGGCTTCAGCCTGAAAATTCTAGACTCTGATGCACCTTGCAGAGCACAGGAGAAAAGCCAGGGCTTTTTCCACCTGCTAAGAGCTCGCTAGGCTTGCATCTGGGCCCCTCTTACCATCTTGGTGGGACCACCTCACTCCCCGGAGCCCATGCTGGCATCTGTGGTCTGTGTCTGAGGCTCCTCCTCGAGCCCTGGAAGAGCCACCACCCACCTCTCTGGTCACAGCTGCCCACCCCCTACTGGGTCACTCCCCCTACACCCAGAATAAAGTCCTCACCCCATCCTCATCTTCAGAATAGAGTGGTTTCGGAAGGGATCTTAAACTTTGATGGTGAGACTGAATCTACTTCAGGCCTTGGTGACCCAGGAAAGACCCTACCTCCCCGCAAATATCACTTCATTTCTCCTAAAATCTAAAGAGCAAGATTCACCTTAATGGGATTGGGTGGTGTCATTGCAGCCCCTAGGGCCTTGTTAGAACAGCCTTGAGAAGAACCATTCATTGCGAAGCCCCCAGATGATCCCCAGTTACCCCACTGGGTCTGTGGGAACAGCCTGTGGCCAGGCCCTGGCAATGGTTTCTGCATTTTCCTGGTTTCCATGGTGTCAGTATTCCTGCCAAGGTCAAGTGCAAGCTGCCCATGTGGCCTCACTGAGAGTGGAGTGGGGAAGGGCTCTGTGCAGCTGTCCCGGGGTTGGAACAGGGTTTGCAGAAAAAGAAAAACTGGCCTGGCAACTGGAACAGAAACTGCATACCAGAAGATCGACTCAAGAACATTCATCCTCGAGAACATTCTTCCTTGAGAAGGAAGACGTGGTAGCATTGAGAACTGACAGGTAGGTTCTGGGTGCACTGGCTGAGTCAGACTCAGCTTTGCTCTCAGAGGGTGAGGGAAGATGACACCCCACCCCTACCATGTGACTGCAGAGGTGGTGGACACGGCTGGGGGGCTTCTCGGAGGAGGTGACAGCTGGCGGACAGCCAGCATTAGAAGGAGGACTTGGGAAGAGCCTTCTTCCATGTGGCCAGTCTTCCTGGAAACATTCTCTTCATCCTTGCCCTTCCTGGCTGACCGCCCCCCAGCCTCCTTCCCTGAACAGTTTTCTCACTACCTGACATCAAGGTGTGGTCCTGGTTCTCTTCTCTGTTTACACTAACTCTGTGTATGAGCTTTAGGCTTAAAAACCCATAGCAACACTCTTGACTGTCAGAGGTCTTGCCTCTGAATTTATCTCACTGTCTGCCTGATGTCTCCACCAGGATGACCCTCAGATACATCACACCTCATCTGGTTCTAAGCACAACGCTGGATCCTGTCGCTTAAATATGCACTCCCACCCTGGCTCCCCTGGGGGCTCTCTCCCCCAGGTCACATATTCTGTTTTTCCTACAAATGCTTCATACCTGGTCTGGGTGCCCTCTGTCTTGTCTGGCTCCACGATGGTGTGATCACTCATCTAGAGGCAGACATCCTGGAATGCGAAGTCAACTGGGCCTTAGGAAGCATCACTACAAACAAAGCTAGTGGAGGTGATGGAATTCTAGTTGAGCTATTTCAAATCCTAAATGATGATGTTGTGAAAGTGCTACACTCAATATGCCAGCAAACTTGGAAAACCCAGCAGTGGCCACAGGACTGGAAAAGGTCAGTTTTCATTCCAATCCCAAAGAAAGGCAATGCCAAAGAATGCTCAAACTACCGCACGATTGGACTCATCTCACTTGCTAGTAAAGTAATGCTTAAAATTTTCCAAGCCAGGCTTCAACAGTACGTGAACTGTGAACTTCCAGATGTTCAAGCTGGATTTAGAAAAGGCAGGGGAACCAGAGATCAAATTGCCAACATCTGTTGGATCACCAAAAAAACAAGAGAGTTCCAGAAGAACATCTATTTCCGCTTTATTGAGTATGCCAAAGCTTTTGACTGTGTGGATCACAACAAACTGTGGAAAATTCTTCAAGAGATGGGAATACCAGACCACCTGACCTGCTTCTTGAGAAATCTGTATGCAGGTCAAGAAGCAACAGTTAGAACTGGACATAGAACAACAGACTGGTTCCAAAATGGGAAAGTAGTACATCAAGGCTGTATATTGTCACGCTGTTTATTTAACTTATATGCAGAGTACATCATGAGAAATGCTGGACTGGATGAAGCACAAGCTGGAATCAAGATTGCCAGGAAAAATATTGATAACCTCAGATATGCAGATGACACCACCCTTATGACAGAAAGTGAAGAAGAACTAAAGAGCCTCTTGATGAAAGTGAAAGAGGAGAGTGAAAAAGTTGGCATAAAGCTCAACATTCAGAAAATTAAGATCAGGGCATCTGGTCCCATCACTTCATGGCAAATAGATGGGGAAACAGTGGAAACAGTGGCAGACTTTATTTTTTGGGGGGCTCCAAAATCACTGCAAATGGTGACTGCAGCCATGAAATTAAAAGACACTTGCTCCTTGGAAGAAAAGTTATGACCAACCTAGACAGCATATTAAAAAGCAGAGACATTACTTGCCAACAAAGATCTATCTAGTCAAAGCTATGGTTTTTCCAATAGTCATGTATGGATGTGTGAGTTGGACTATAAAGAAAGCTGAGCCCTGAAGAATGGGTGTTTCTGAACTGTGGTGCTGGAGAAGACTCTTGAGAGTCCTTTGGACTGCAAGGAGATGCAACCAGTCCATCCTAAAGGAAATCAGTCCCGAATATTCATTGGAAGGACTGATGCTGAGTGGCTACCCGATGTGAAGAACTGACTCATTTGAAAAGACCCTAATGCTGGGAAAGATTGAAGGCAGGAGGAGAAGGGGACGACAGAGGATGAGATGGTTGGATGGCATCACCGACTCGATGGACATGAGTTTGAGTAAGATCTGGGAGTTGGTGATGGACAGAGAGGCTTGGCATGCTGCAGTCCATGGGGTCGCAAACAGTCAGACTTGCCTGAGCGACTGAACTGAACTGAGCTCTTCCCCCACACTACAGCTAGACTTCTCTTCCTCAAAGGACGGACAATCACACCACCCCATTCCTTGTCCCCACGACCATGGCTCTCAGTGTCCCTGCCCATGTGGCCTCTCTGGGCTCCAGTTCACCCCTGCCACTCATCCCTGTCCACCCCACAGCCCCTTTCATAGCCCCAGGCAGAGGAACTGTCCTCGGGCCCTTCAGTGCCTGGAACATTCTCATATCTTGGGTCTTCTACTAGCCGTTCCTTTGCTTAGAAAAAGCCTCTCACCTTCACCTGCTTCGCTTCTGATAATCTGTTTCTCAGAGTAGGGGTCATTTCCTCACACGTATCCAGGTGCCCTGGCCCCTGCACACACAGCCACATGCTGCCTTGAATGCTGCATGGCTAGCTCTCAGGAGGGCAGGGGTCACACTGTGCGGTCATACCCTCCCAGAGGCTGGGGCTCCAGGAGCACAGGACAGTGTCTGTCCGGCTCATTGAGGCAGCCCCAGCGACGGCTCAGCACAGAGAAGGCAGTCAATTCGTGTCTGAGTAGAAGAGTGACCTGGACAGAGGGGTGGGGGGAGATCACTTCCAATGACTTCTTTTTACCTCCATGGATTCTGGAATAAGGTGGACTCTTGCTTGGAGAGAGAGAAAGACAGACTCCCTTGCTGCCCCTGTTCACTGCTTCTTAGGTTTCTTTTATGTCTCTAAGCCTCAGTTCAGAAATCTAGATTTTGCCCTAGCTGCCTGGAGCCTGCCTGGTGACTTTCTTAGTTTGGTGGGAGCAGGTGGGAGAGACTTGTCACCAAAATGGAGTAAGAAGTACTCATTTTCCAAACCGACTTTTAGAAATAGCTATTACTGGGGGCACTTCGGTAGCTAGCTGGCTTCTGAGCAAGACACAAGTACTGAGAAATGTAAAAATCTGTGCAACTGCCTTCCTTCCTTGCTGTCAGATGCCTGAACCTAATACTTTGCACAAAACAGCTGTCTCAGTGGTAATTATCCAATAATCATGACCTGGAAATCCATCTAGGCGAGATGGAAAAATGGCTTCAGAGCTGTAGCAGCTCGCTTGCGAGGGTGGGGGGGCCATTAAATCCACACAGGCCACTGAGTACTGATATCAGGGAGACAGGAAGATGTCATGGGGTCACTGAAACGCTAACAGGTGGAGGCCCCTGACTGTCCTTTCAGAAGGAACACTCTCTCCTGGAAAAAGCTGGAGGCGGAGATGAGGGAAGACTAAACATTCAAGACCAATAAGACTCTAAATTTGCTTTACCATGAGCCTGAAATTAGCTTTCCAAGCAACTTCTGCATCTTGGCCTGAAGTTACACATGCCCCTACAGTGTGGCTGGGTGCGGGGGGCTGGCCCAGAGGGCCTGATGGAAGCTGTGGAGGGACCAGGGTGTGGACAAATGGGTCACCTTCAGGGAAGGATCCAGAGTGGTTCCTCTGACATGCAGATGGACACTGCGGTAGACTCACCTCTTACTGCAGCTGCGGGCAGTGGCTGTTGGAGCTGCACCAGTGCCTGTGGGATTTTACTCCTAACTTTTTCTGGATGTATGAGAATCACCACCATGAATGCACATTATTTATCTGGGCTGAAATACAGCAACGCTCTCAGGAGCTACTGATGTATGAGGAATGCTCATCCCTACAATTGAGGAAGTAAAATGTATTCTCTATTTAAACAAGGTAAATGTCCTGCTGCATGGATGGCAAATGCCAAGGGGACAAGGTCTCACACTCAGGCTCCAGCAGTAGGGAAACAGTGTGGGTAAATGACTGTCGGACAAAGTCGGTCTTCACTTGTTCCAGCCACGTGTCAAGTGCTTGAATGTCTCATGGGACTAGTGGCTGACTGTATTCCACATTCCATGGCTGGAACATCTCCTTCACTGCAGAAAGTTCAACTGGGCAGGCTCTGCTCCAGAGTTTTCCCTGATTAGAATTCTCTAGTTAAAGTTTCTCTAATTTTCTATGACTTGGAAGAAAAGCTATGACCAACCTAGACAGCGTATTAAAAAGCAGAGACATCACTTTGCTGACAAAGGTCCATCTAGTCAAAGCTATGGTTTCTCCAGTAGTCATGTATGGATGTGAGAGCTGGACCATAAGGAAGGCTGAGCGCCGAAGAACTGATGCTTTCGAGCCGCGGTCTTGAAGAAGACTCTTGAGAGTCCCTTGGACTGCAAGGAGATCAAACCAGTCAATCCTAAAGGAAATCAACCCTGAGTATTCATTGGAAGGACTGATGCTGAAACTCTGGCCACCTGGTGTGAAGAGCAGACTCACTGGAAAAGACCCTGATGCTGGGAAAGATTGAAGACGGGAGGAGAAGGGGACGACAGAGAATGAGATGGTTGGATAGCATCACTGACTTAAAGAGAATAAGTTTGAGTTAGCTCCTGAAGATGGTGAAGGACAGGGAAGCCTCGAGTGCTGCAGTCCATGGGGTCATGAAGAGTCACACATGACTGAGCGACTGAACAACAACAACAAATTTTCTATGAAGATCATAAGTTACTTTTATAATCAGAAAAAAGGACTGAAAAAAGGAAAGTTTAATTTGTGGACTGTTGGGAAAACCCATGAGATTATTTTGGGAATGGCAAAACAGAATCAAGGTGACTTGTATCGAAAGGAACTAGCGAGGCTTAAATGGAAAATACTGTTCTCAGTGGAAGTACAGAAAAAGACGTGTTACCCAGAAGGGAGACAGTCCACACATGACCCAGGAAAAGGCGCTCAGAGGCTGGATGAGAGGGAGTGGAGGGGAAGCTTGGGATGGCAGAGAGACAACCCTACAATCGCGGGGCACTCGTGGACCGTGGCTGCTCTGTAGCCCCAGTAAGAGGTTATCCAGCAGGTCCCTCCTGTCTGCACTCCACTCTCAACCTGGCACCCTGGACCGCAGGACTCATTCGTGTCTCCTCCCCTTCCTGGGTAGCCAGCTCCATGAATGACCTGGAGCCCCCTTACATGTAGGTGGGAATGTGTGATTTATGGGAAAGAATATGAAAAAGAAAATGCATATAGATGTATAATTGAATCACTTTGCTGTACATCAGAAACGAACACAACGCTGTAAATCAACTATAGTCCAATAAAATAAACTTTTAAAAAACCAATATGGGGAAAGATGAAAAAAAAAATCAACTCACACACAAAAAAAGCATTACCCTCTAATGGAGAACTGGGTAAAGGGCATAAAGAGATAATTATCTGAAGGAAGAATCTAAAAGGCCAATACATGTGAAAAGGAATGTTTAGTCTCTCTGGTAATTAAAGTAAGATTGACTAAAACACAGTTAAAAAAAAAACTCATGCTGCTGAATCTCATAAAAGCCATCAAAAACGTCATTATGTAAATCTATGTATCTCATCAGTTTGAATGTCATCATTTTTGATTAACTAAGAGCACCCACATGGTCTGCCCTGCATGACATCTAGGCCACATGGCCCCAGGCTTGCTCTGCTCCACTTACTTGGGGCCCCTTCCTGTTCTCTAACAGGCTGAGTGCATGTCTGCCTCAGGGCCTTAGCATAGCTGTTCCTTTTGCCAGGAACGCTTTTGCTCTGCCCTGCCCCAGTTTCTCCATGATTGTCTCTTCTCTAGTTATTCAAACTTCAACTCACAGCCACCTCTTGTAGGGAGCTTTCCCAGAACCCCCTCTGTCACCACATCCTCTCCCAATTTCGCAGACAGCAGAGAAGAGATCTCAGCTTCTTAGGAAACATGCCTCCTTCCAATGTCTTGTGCTTATCTTAACTCTCTGGTGAAATCTTCCTGCTAACAGGTAGATTCACATGAACCAAACACGTATGGCCTTTCTCACCATGTGTTTAGAAATTTCAGTGGACACACTCTCCCTACTTGATACAGCTGCAAGGGAAGCAACTTGGAAACAACCATCATCTGATAAATGAGCCACGATATTTTCTTTGGAAAACACACTTAGCTACAACATATACAAATAGACTAAAGCATACTCAATGACATGTTCAGAGAAGCACCAACACTGGGTTGGGTATGAATACCGCAGCGGCGTCATCCTTTTTTCCCTCCCTGACATAGAGAGAAACCTCTAACTGCAGTTTCTCCCTCCATCTCTGGGCAGTGGCTGGGACAGGAGTGCCCCTCAGCAGAGGGGGAACACTGGCAGGCTGGGAAAGAGCGCTGACATCTAGCTGGAACTCCCAAGTCCCCATTTGCAAATCCACCTGGAGTCAGAGTTGGCTTGGTCTTGAGAAAGAGCGTGGGGCCGTCCCTGCGGACTGTAACAGTCACCAGATCCCTGGCAGAGACAGCGTCATGTACTTTGTGTCCTTCCCTTCAGGAATAAAATATTTTGCGTGCAAAACAAATCCGCAGAGCAAGCGTTGGCAAATTAGGGCCTGTGGGCCAAACCTGGCCCCTCCGCTGTTTTTGCAGAGTCCATGAGTGAAGAAGGGTTTTTTACATTTTTCATTGGTTGAAAAGTTTTGAAAAGAATCATAATGTGTCACGACATGTGAAAGTCATATGAAATTCAAATTTCAGTTTCGATACATAAAGTTGGACTGAAACAGCCACGTTTATTGACCCGCCATCACCTGTTGCTGTCTTCGGGCCAACACAGCAGAGCTGATGACGACTGTGATGGAGACCATCTAGGCCACGGGGCCTAAAATATTTACCATCTGACCCTTTCCCAAAGCTTGTAACAGCTCCGTCTGCTCTCGAGTCCTGAATGTCCCCATGTGGGCCTGACCTTGAGAAGATTTGGCCAGGATAATTTGTTTTCTCTCAATGCGAGTGTTTTCACACCTCCTCTGCCCTGAGACATAGTCCCAGTGGCTGAGGTCACCAGGGAGAAAATTCTACTTACATAGGATCCGTAATCCACAGCCAGGGTCTGCAGTGCCCAGGGGAGACCGAGCCCGATGAGGATGTCGAAAACATTGCTCCCGATGGAGTTGGACACGGCCATGTCCCCCATGCCTGCAAGGACAAGAGGTCACTGGAGTGAGGAAGGTGGTCCCTGGGGGGTGCCCCAGCCCTTGAAGACTCTCTCCAGTCCCTGGTCTGACGGCCAGAGACCTGGTGGGCAGGTGGGCCGGCCCAGGTGCTCGGGTCTGTCCCAGACCATCCATGACTGTAGAATGATTTCAATTATAAGATAGTCATTGAATATGTATTTTCAATAAATAGAATGAAATACCCATTCTATTGAACTGCTGAGCTTTACTTCAAATATGGTCATTGGTTAAATGTAATTCAAAAAACTAAATCTGGCTGCAAAAATTCTGAACTGTTCTGTGGAAAGGAATAAACTCAACAGCCTATAAAGGGCTCATGAGTTCACTGACCTCCACAGTTCAGTGTCATTACCCATCTGCTCCATATCCATATCTTCTTCTAAATAACTGAGCAACATTAAGGAAAATAATGTAACCAGTAGAATTTTGTGAGGACCAGTGGAGGACACTTTGCCAAGGGTGGGAGCTACACATTGTTTGCTGAAAACCAATCTCCTCCCGCACAAATCAGGTTCATAAATGAGAATAGGTGCTGGGAGGTTCATGGCCATCTGGGGGGCTTCCACCCAGGGGTGGGTAGACTCTAATCTTGGTTTTGAGGGTGGAAGGGTCTGTCACACACTGAAGAGTAACATCTGGCACTTAGGCTATGGGGTCCATCCTCTCTAAGCTCAGTTTCCTCATCCATGAAATGGGTATATGACTGTCCCTAATTCATAGAATTGTTAAATTAAGTAAGATCATGTGTCCAAATTGCTCTGTTCACTGTGGGGCAAACATCAGCAGATGTCAGCTATCACTGTATTTCTTACTATTTTTAATAATAGAAGCAATACAACCCCGGAGGGGACGAGGGGACACCCTAGTATACAAAAGGGTATATACCTATATATATATACTATATACCTATATATATATATACTATATACCTATATAGGTATATAGTATACCTAGCATGTAGAAAGGGTCTCTGCCTTGCTCAAGGGTGGATCTTCTAGCTTATTTCCGTTATTCTGATGCCAGCAAGCCTTCTGACCAGCCTGGCACTGAGGTGGCCAGTGCTCCTGCATAGCTGCGATGCGGTGCCCTGGTAACTGCCATGCAAGCCCCCCCTACCCCCTAAGTAGGGAGGCCTGGCTTCCCTTCCCAGCCCTCCCCATGTGGGCCCCACCTTGTCTGGCCACAATGAGGCTGGCCATGCAGTCAGGCACACTGGTTCCAGCTGCCAGGAAGGTGATCCCCATGATGACGTCAGGAATCCCCAGCGTGTAGCCGATGATCGTGACCTGGGAGCGGGGTGTTGGGGGGAAGGGAGGCAGGAAGAGGCGGTGAGCGGAGGGCTGATGCCAGCCCTGCCTGCCTGTCGACCATGTCACCAAAGCTGAAGAGTCTGCAATTTGGGCGGTCTAGGGGCAGCGTCTGCGTTCCGTGTCAAAGACAGAGGGCCAGGAATGTGTCAGGGAACAGAGAGGTAGAGTTACAGGGCCCTTGCTTTCCAACCAAAGGCTGGCGTTTTTCACACGTTCCTTTGGGTGAGGCAGGTGGCCTGAGAGAGGAGAAACAGAGTTGCTGGAAAAAGGCAACAGTGGGACAGTTTTTGAACTCAGGATGTTCCTGGGGACCCAGAATGGATGGCTGCCATGCTGTGCTAGGAAATCCACTGTCCAAGTCTCAGGTCGGCTGCATGACGAGACTTTACAAGAGTTGAGAGGGGGCTGAATAACACCACCCAGTCCAGTAAGAAAAGCTGCCAGCTGCTGATTCCTTTCCTCCTTTCCTGGCGGATTGGGGACTTCATCTGCCCACATCACCCTCTGCTCAGGCACTTTCAGTGTAACTTACTTAACTCTCACTGCAACCCAGGGTATACCTACTGGTGTTATCTCCATTCTCCGAGTGGCCTTGGGGCATCCCCTGCCCAGAGAGCAGGCCCGTGGACATGGGCAGCACCTCTGTGTATACAGTGGGAGGGGGTAAGTCAACCCCAGAGGCAGTGCTTCTATTCTGTAAATGAGCTCATTCTGGCTCCCAGTTTTCAGATGGGCAAACTGGGAGGACAGCAGTGGGTGGGAGTGACCAGGGGCAGGTGGCACAAGTGAGTGAGTGGAAAGAGACCCGTTCCGGGTGCCCTGGCCTCAGGAGAGGACAGCATGCAGGAACTAAACGTTAGGTCATTGTGGGATGCGTCCTCCCTCACGTTCTATAAAACTGCAAGAAATGCAGACGGCATGTGGCCAGTACCCACTCCTGCCAGCTCCTCCAGGATCCCTGCAAGGGAATCTTGCCTCACTCCCCCGCCTCCAAAGGTTTGGGGGACGTTATTTAAATCTGCTAGGATGCCTGGCTTGGTCTCTTTCAAGCAGAGGCTGTGTGTCTCATTTCCGCCCAGTGCTGGACTGGATTTGTGGTGGCCTTGGGTTCTCTGCCTTCCATGCTCCAGGGAGGGAAGGGAGACACAGAAACACAGCAGCTTCTTGTGGCTGCTCTGGAGCCTTTTGTGCAATGGAGCTGCAAGCATCCTGCTCACCTGTGTTTTTCTGTTCTCACCCTCAGTGGGGTCCTTGCACGAATTGGTTTGGCTCCGTGGGGCTCGAGCTGGGAAGAGGACCCTGTCCCTGCTGTGCCTGCGGTTAACATGGTTACAGCTGAGGCTAGCGTGCTGGGAAGTGATTCTCCAGGTGTCTGTACCAGGTCTCGAGGGTTTCTCCTGGTCTCCCCTTACTCCCGATCCTTTCCCAGGGCTTCTCCGAACCTCCCCCAGAGCAGAAGGAGGCAAACAGAAAGAGGGTGAGCCTAAGATCTGTCAGCTACTTTGCATGTTAGTGGACTTCAGAGAAAAACCACTGGACACCTGGCGGTCAGGGATACCAATGCTATTCTCCAAAGTTGGCACCCAACGAAAAGGTCAAATAAAAACAGTACTGGACACAGCACGAGGGAGAAACCTCTGCCTATGGATTTGGATTGAATAAGAAGATGTCTGTGATGTTGAAGGCAAGGGATAATTATGAGTTAGTTGTGTCAGGTTTACACATTTGTTATTATCTCCAAAATAATCTTTTCAGAACATTTTTTAGCTCTTGAGTTTAATTCTCCAGCATTTATATTTCATAAATGCTCAAGCACATGTACATATGTCATGGTTTTTAATTTCTTCCCAATTCCAATTATAATGAAGTAGGGCCACTCCCCAGTTAAAAACGAGCATCGTGCACGGGCAGTGAGTGCACTCTGGGTTTCCTAGGATGTCTTTAGGGCAGAAACGCTTTTGAGCGAAGGCCCCTCAATCAATGCCAGCTCTTGAATCATTGCGTCAGCTTCAGAAGGGACCCACGAGCATTCACTTGGTTCAGTGACTTCATTTTCTGGTTGAAGAAACTGAGCTGAGATGGGGAGTGACTATGATGGATGGAGTGTCACTTCCTGTGCCTCCCACCTTGCCTGCATGCTGGCTGCCTGTGACCCCGCAGGTCTTCCCACCAGAGCAGGTCGGGTGTATGTCCCCCACTCCACCGATACTTGGCAGATGGAGGCTGGGTGGAAGTCTCAAGCCAAGGCCTCAGAAGGCCCCCATATTTGCCTTTGCCCTCCTGCATTCCAGTGACCCACTGTGAAAAGACATTCCCCAGGTAGCCACTGGTCCAAAGGAAATGGGCAAACACAGAGCAGACACGAGCCCCACCTGCTGCCTGAGCCAAAGGCAACCACACTGGAGCTGAAAGCAGGCTGCTTAGCTGGTGCCCGGTAAGACCGGTCACCCACAGTCTACCTGCCGACACATGAGCAGGAGGCTAAGTTCTTCTGATTCTATAAGCCATGGAATCTAGGGCTGATTGTTACACACTGTATGACAGCAACAGCTGACTGATAGAGTTACTGGGCTAAAGCCTCTGCCCTGGCTCCCCTCTGGTTGAGTCTCTCTCTGAAGGGACCCAGCACCCTGGGGTCCTGGACTCACCATCCACACCATCACGTAGGAGAAGGCTGCGATCCACAGCGTGGACGAAGCGAAGGTCACCATAAACCACTTCTCCCAGCGGGGCTTGTTGCAGTTGGGGACGGTGAAGTACAAGACGAAGCTCAGGGGCCAGGTGAATGCCCACTTCACTGTTTCCAGTTTGCCAGCTGGGAAAACAACAAAGGCAAAACAAACAAACAAATCAGTGAGGCGCGTTTTCCCGCTCCATCCTCCGCGGGAGTGTCCCCAGACATTAAGCCTGACTGTGGTGCTCCTTTCCACCAACAAGACCAAGAGGAATAGAAAGTGCCCACCTACTGGTAGGCCTCAAAATGACAGGTTGCGTCGCCTGAGTAATACAGACCTGGGGGTGGGGCAGGGGGACGGTTTGGCAAAGGGAGCCAGGTGGAAAAGGATGCGGAGGATTCTCAGGATACAAATGGGGTGCGGGGAAGAGTGTGGGGTCCGGGTGAGGCAGGGGAGGGG
>SJYQ01005261.1:41670-99108 GCA_006410935.1 Redunca redunca
GGGGGGGGGGGGTCAGCAGACACAGCGTCACCTAGTGGAATTTCTCAACATCGTCCTTCAACTTGCGGAAATTTTGATGGAGGCTCTGAAAGCTCTCAAGGTTGCCAAAGCATTGCTTGAGTGTTTATATGCCAAGCTGCTATGGATTTGCAAATTCATAATTGCTTCCTGGCTCTACCTGCCTGCTGCTATGGACAAGATGATGGATCTGTTAGTGATGACCTGTCCTACTATCTCAGCAGCTGAGTGCCAGAGACAATGGTGACTGTTTGACCACGAGTTCCTGTAGCCTCAGATTCGAAAAACCCGTTAGCTCTCCTTTGGCCATGACTACCACCCTGCTTAGTGACTAAACAACAACAATAACAAACCATCCTGCATTAAGTACTAACTCAGCTCTGAAAAGAAGTATCAACCAAGATCTGCAGAAAGGTCTCTGCAGCCTTTCTGGTCAACTTCCCACCCCCTACCACCAGAGAGGAGTTCTTTCCGTTCTCCAGCTTCAAATAAATAAAATCATACAGCATTTTGTTTGTTTCTACCTTCTTTCATTCAACATAATGCTTTCTGAGTTTCATCCATGGATTGGTAATTCATTCCTACTTGCTATGTAGTGTTCCAGCCTGTGAATACACTGCGGTGTGACTGCATTCTCCTGTATCTGGGATTTGGGCTGTTGCCAGTTTTCAGGTATTACAACTAAAGAGGCTGTAAGCTTTTCTGTGTGAATCTTTCTGTGGGCATGTTTTCATTTCTCTTGGGCAAAGACCCAGGAGTAGAAATGCTGAGTCACAGGGTGGGTGTTTTTTTTAACTTTATGAGAAACTGCTGAACTGTTTTCTAAAAGGACTGTTCCAATTTCTATTCCCACCAGAGTTGAGGTATTTTTAAAATTACATTGTGAAAAGTGATGACTAAAATGTTTAACACAATTTATGTTATAATTGTATACTAGCATCCAGCACTTATTTCATACATCTTTCGCCAGTCTCCAAATATTTTCTTAAAACTGCGGTTAAGTTACATGACATCACTTTTGATTCCTGGTCTCCCTAGACTTTAAGGTGGTCTCTAGAAGGGGAGAGAGAGGGGGCTTTCTTATCAGTCCCCATTCTGTCTGTTCTGTCTGAATCAAGTGCCTCAGTTCTTTAAACTCCCTGAGCCTCAGTTTCCTCACCTGTGGAACGTTGACAGAGCAGCAGTCCATGGGGTCACAAAGAGTCAGACACAAGTGAAGTGACTTAGTACTCCCACATACAGACATATAGACACATACATCATGCTTGTGTGCTGTGCTCAGGCACTTCAGCTGTGTCCGACTCTGCCACCCTATGGACTGCAGCCCGCCAGGCTCCTCTTGTAGGTGGAATTCTCCAGGCAAGAATACTGGAGTGGGTAAGCCAGTCCTTTCTCCAGGGGATCTTCCTGACCCAAGAATCGAACCTGGGTCTCCGGCATTGCAGGAGGATTCTTTACCATCTGAGCCACTGGGTAAGCCCATTATATAATATACAGCATATTAAATATATATAAGTATTTCTGTATTAATATGCAACATATCAGGCCTTCCCAGGTGGCTCAGTGGTAAAGAATCTGCCTGCTGATGCAGGAGATGTGGGTTTGATTCCTGGGTCTAGAAGATCTCCCGAAGAGGGAATGGCAACCCACTCCAGTATTCTTGTCTGGAGAGTCCCGTGGACAGAGAAGCCTGGTGGGCTATATATAGTTCATGAAAAGAGTTGAACATGACTCAGGATGTGCACACAGATGCAGCATATTAAATATATACAGTATATAGAAAGCATGTTATATGCATGCATCCCATCAGTCATACATGTGCACATGCTATGTATGTGCACACACACCTAAATTCATGTACACACACGTATGCACGCATGTCCTATACTCCTCTATTTGTATACCCCCACACAATTACGTACTTGTTAATGATACACACTTCAGGCAAGCCTTAGTGGCAGAAACATGCAAATACAGGTCCCTGCAAGATTTCCGTGGGAGGGAAACGTCTTTACCCAGTGGCCAAAGTATCTTGGCCTGAGAGGACCCTCGAGTGCCCTCTGCTGGCCTGAGGGCCTCTGCTCGCTCACCACTGCGAGGAGGCGGCCCTGCCCAGGGGAGGCCCTGGCTGGACACTGAGCCCCTAGTCCTGGCCTTGAATGGTATTTCTCAGCAGCTGGTGGAGCAGAACAGGGGCCCACACTCAGGCAAGCCCATCCTCACTCCAGAGGCAGAGCCAGCTGCTGACCTTGCTCCCCGGCGTGGCAGAGGAACCCTGAAGATGGCTGGGGGACCCCAGGCCTCAAGCTCGTGCCACCTAGCAGTGGCCCATGGACCAGCAGCATCGGCATCACCTGGGGCCCCACCTGGATCACCCAAGTCAGAGCCCACCCTTGGTCAAGGATGCCCACATGAGAGGGGCTGATGAGGAGGACTCAGGATCCCACTGACTGTCTCAGCAGCTCAGGGCCCTGGGGTGAAGCCGAGACCCCCAGGGGTGGCAGGACCACACAGAGCATCCATTCTCCATGTAAGCCTGTGCTTCCAAAGGATGGAGGGTGCCTGACATGGGTGCTTGAGCCCACACCTGCAGCCATGCCTCCTAATGTGTGGGGAGACCCTATGGCCTCCACATGTGCACCCTAATCCGGGGTGAGGGTGGGGAGCAGGAGTTCAGGATAGCCCGAAACTTCACATGTAGGCCTGGCATGTACTGTGTCCAGGTGAGAAACAGGGAGCTCATGACCCGAAGGGGGCCCTTCCGTCCCGCTGAGTGATGTGGTCTGTGTGCTCTCACACCTGTGTCTCTGATGTCTTCCTGGAGGAGTGTGTGTGGGGTCCTGGGCCCTGGGGCCAACATAGCACCCAGCCACTTACAAACTCTTTCATCAGGGAAAACGTCAGCCAAGTGAGAGTTCTTGGAGCGAGGTTACAGTGCCGATGGTGAGCTCTGCAAACAAGGGCTGGGGAGGGGGTGGAATTCCAGATACAGCCCCCAAGGCCTGTGCCCCGATTTTCAGAGCCCGTGCGGAGGATGAACCACCATCCCTAACTGTGCTACATTGTGAAGCACAGATGACCTCCAGATAGGCAGGTCATCACCGGAGCCCTTGGAAGAAGAGGAGGCTAGCGCCATGAGCAGAGTGGGGAGGACCAGACAACACACACTGTTCATTTGAAATGAGATGCCATGGGACGAAGTAAGGTAGGTTAGGGAGCAGCCCCGGCTGACAGCCACAAGGAAGCACCAGGAACCACCCTGCCAGGAACCTGAGTGTGCCGGGGCTGCTGGGAAGGACTGCAGCCCTGGCCCCCTCATCACTGCCCCGTGAGCCTTGGAACCCCCAGCCAGGCAGTGCCAGACTTCTGACCCCTAGAACCTGAGCTAGCCAATGAGTCTAAGCTGCCAGGCTTGTGCTCATTTGTTACAAAGCAAAGGAAAATGAGCATGAGGCCTTATGAGGGAAAAGTGGGGGACCAGTCATTCCATCCTTAACATGGTTTTGTCCTGGTCGATAGGAAGGTTGCCAAGAAATGTCACCAAATGTGGAAAAATGGATAGAAAGCCAGGATACATTTTTACTAGCAAGCAATGGTTTAACTTTGGGTGATTTGGGGTCTGGGAATCTGGGTGGTATTTTCTAGTTACTTTCGATTGGCAGTTGATGAGGTTGAGATCTCAGGAGCCTTTCAGGGACCCTGTCACCCCCTGAGCTTTACTGGCTGGACACAAAGAGGGGCCCCAAAGGACCCTGCATCTGAAAGGAACACTCGACTGTGACGCTGCACCCATGTCTCCTTGCTAAACGGCCTTTCAAATGGACCCAGCACTTCCTCCTCAGAGCTGACAGCCCCTACTACGTTCCAGCGTCGCAGAGAAGACACACAGGCTAATTAAGCTTCACATACTTGACAGGGAATATGAACTGGACCAGCGAACACTTTCTTGAAACAGAAACTTCTGGAAGGTCTGGCAGATAGGCAGAATTCTTTGGGTTTGGTCCACCCGTTCCACTAGCGGTGGGGCTGGAGGACAAGGCTGCTGGCTTAGCTGAGTCTCTACTGGAGGCGGCAGTCGGTGGACAAGGACACTGCCCTGTGGCCGGGGTCCTGAGAGCTTACCAGCCTCTGCATGCACCCTGACCCATCAAGAAACAGGGAGGCCCCTGGCCTAGCCCTGAGGTGTGATTCAGAAGCTCTCTGCCCTGGTCTGCGTCTCCTGTGGTGCCCACCCTGGAGACAGCAGGCCCTGGGCCAAGGGCTGCCTCGTCAGGACAGTGCCCCCACCAGCCGCGATGGGGTGGGTAAAGGTGGGAAACCCCACCCCACAGCACCAAGCTGCCTGGCCGGCAGGGTCATGAACTTTCCTCTTTGGCACCACAGGGTCCCGAGGAACCACTGACAGGGAGCCTTCCTCCTCCAAAGGCCCGCATTTCAACCAGGCCTGAAGGTCACCGTCTTGGGCATTGGATCTGCTGTGAAAGAATCTTACCCACTGTAAAGTTTAATACAATATAAATATTTCTATGGCCATACACAGTCCTTGAATTTGGTATCAGAAAGGTCACATGGTCAAGGGCATCAAGTCAGTGGCTTCAGAACAGCTCCGGACCCCAGCCCGCCCAGCCCCAGCAGGGGCTCTTACACGGGGGGTCGAAGGGCGTGTACGGCCCCTCCTCCTCCTCCTCGTCCTCCTCCTCCTCGTCGTTCTCGTTATTCTCGTTGTCCTCATTTTCGTTTTCCGTCTCGTCACCAGACTCCGCGACGACCTCGTCCCTCCGCGTCCCGCTCATGCCCCTGTCCGGGGCGCTGCTAGGCCCCGTCCCGTTCTCCACCGTGTGCTTAATCGGGATCTTGATGGCCACCTCGGATTCTCCATTGGCATAAGCCCTGCTGTTTATCAGTCGCTGTCTCTGGAGAAGGAAAGGTGTGTTCTGACATGGAATCCGCCCCCGCCCCGCCCCCAGAGGAGCTGCAGAGCCTCTCACCCAGGGCCCCGGCTGTCGGGATCTTCCCAGGCTGCTGACAAGGAGGTGCTTCCAGAAGCTCTGCAGACAGGTTCTAAGGGACTTCTTAAAATAACAACCAACTCTGATAAACTTTCTGGGAAGAAGGATCACGCTTTCGTGACCCACTGGAACTTACAAATCCCTTTAGAGGAGAGTCCCCATGTCTCAAATGGGCACCGCTTTTCTACCAGGGTTTGACTGCCTGCGCACTGGGTTGCTAATGCTCCTCTCCAGATGGTAGCAACACCCTGGTCCATATGTGAGAAGGCCATAAAATGTATCGGGATTAGGATCAACAAGGCTGCCATTCCAGAGAAAGGCATCCCTGGGAAAATTTAGGTCAGAGACTCTGCAGTACCCTAAACTAAGGTAACCTTAACAACTACTTTCCTGCAAGGTCACATCCGGGGGCTTTATTCAGAGGGAAGATAACGAGACGAAGGTAGGCAGAAGGGACAGAAGAGTCTTTCTATACAGCTGGGAGCTGGACTACATCTCTGGACATGTGGTGGGAAGGGCAAGGACAAGGATGCATAGCTGAGCAGGAATGCTGGGAAACAGCCGAGGCAGGCGATTTTACCTGCAGACTAGGGAACGTCCTCCCTGCCCAGTTCCCCACCCCGGCAGTTGCAGATGGACTTGTTTTGCCAGATACCTCATTGATTAACATGCGACTGGCCATGGAGAGTCGGGTCTTCGGGGGGAAATGGCTGGTGATCATGATTCGAAGACCAGCCTCAGAGAAAGAAAGCTGATGTGGGTAGGCTGACAGCAGCTCGTCTACCATGATCACTGATGCTTTGCGGTGGAAATTGGCTAGGAAAATTAAAAACATATAAAGATAGTGTTGAGGCTGGGAGTAGGAAAGAGATATTCATTCATCTTCCTTCCCTTCCTTATCTTTCATGCTCCCTCCCTTTCTTTCTTCCCTCCTTTTCTTCTTTCCATCCATCCATCCACCCACCCACCCGTCTGTCCCGGAAGGGTTGTGACTAAAATTTGAAGAAGAGTCAAAATCTGCTTTCCATGGGCTTATCCATACTTCCTTTGAAATGACTTAAAACAGTCTGAGTGCTTCTCCGACATAGTAAGAATGAGTGATAACATAAGAGAATTTTCCTTTCTCCTCAAAGGATTCTTTTCCTGCTGCTAATATCTGGGGCATAGGAAAGTAAACCTTTATGCCCTTTTCAAATGTCAAGAGTGTTCATGCTGCTACTGCTGAGTCGCTTCAGTCGTGTCCGCCTCTGTGCGACCCCATAGACAGAGCCCACCAGGCTCCTCCATCTGTGGGATTCTCCAGGCAAGAACACTGGAGTGGGTTGCCATTTCCTTCTCCAATGCATGCAAGTGAGAAGTGAAAGTGAAGTCGCTCAGTGGTGTCCGACTCTTAGCAACCCCATGGACTGCAGCCCACCAGGCTCCTCCATCCATGGGATTTTCCAGGCAAGAGTACTGGAGTGGGGTGCCATTGCCTCCTCCGAGAGTGTTCATAGTGGGCTGTTAAAAGCTGCAGGATTGATGCTAGTCCAAGCAGAGGGCATGGTGGGGGATGCAGGGCTGCCTGGGGTGGGGGGGCACGGGCAGCTGGCCAGCTTATAGAGGCTCAAGTCCAGAGGGTGCTTAGGGCAAATGCTGTGAAATGATCTGCTAGCAGGCCTGAAGAATACTTCCTCCACAGCCCAAGCTCTTCTGCATGGATATTGCAATGTGAGGACGCAGCTCATGGGTCACAGCCTCACTCCTGTTCTCCAGGCCACTAAACCACGAAATGATCTCTGGAAACACTGCCTAATAGTAGGTAGCTCTCTTTGGTTCTCTAAGAGTATTCCTTTTATTGTTATAAACTACCATGCAGAGAAGAAACGAAATGAAATCCTTATGTGGGATAGAGCTGAATACTCAAAAGTCTTTCATTAAACATGGGTATAATTAGTGAGAAATTAATATAGTATAATTAGTGAGAAAAATACATCAAATAATTGATTTTAAAATTCTAATAATTACCCACAGATTTCAAACTGAGATATGTACTTGGAAATAACCTATAGATTTTTCTTTTTCTTTTTTTTCCTTCCCTGAAAAGGAAGGAAATGGGACTGAGAAGAAAGAAACCCACACATTTCAATAGGAAAGTTAAAAAAAAGTTAAATGAAAAATGAAACACATTCTAGGCAAAAGTAAATGATAATTTTCCATGTTCCTCTAAGAAAGAATATTATTAAGAGCATTGTATTATTTCTCTTTGAATAGCAGCTGCTTACTAAGTAAGCATCTACTGAGTATCAGAATTTGGGGGAATGATTGAGTGACTAACACTTTCACACTTTTAGGGCTTCCTCTCAGACGGTAAAGAATCTGCCTGCAATGCAGGAGACCCAGGTTTGATCTCTGGGTCAAGAAGATCCCCTGGAGGAAGGCATGGCAACCCACTCCAGTATCCTTGCCCAGAGAATTTCATGGACAGAGGAGGCTGGCGGGCTACAGTCCATGGGGTCATAAAGAGTCAGACACGACTGAGTGACTAATACTTTCACTTTCTTTTCTATGTTATTTTGCAGGTGGGAAACTGAAGTAATTTAGCCTGAAAGTGAATTCAGATATAAATATACATGAATAACAACTATCATTAATGGAGTATTTTATATACTTTATCTCTTTAACTTGTTACACAAATTATCCTCATTTTACAGAAGAGAAAATTGAGGCTCAGAGAGGTTAAGTAACTTGCTCCAAGGCCACACAGCCAGAATGGGAGACAGTCAGCACCTTGACGCCCCTGGCATCTCCTTTACCATCCTTTGTTATCATACCATTCTCTGTTATCAACCTCAGCACATTTGGTCCAAGAACTTCCACCAGCTTCCAGAGGCTGCCCAGCACCAGGATCAGCCTGTTCCCAGATGCAGCCAATGGGAGGGAGTTGGGGGGTGCTCCCCAGGGCAGGCACGCCCTGTGGGGGCCGGTGGCACCTGTTGCAGCCCCGCAGTGGGGGCACGGCCCCAGGGTTACCTCTCTTGAGTAGCACCACGGTTGCGTCGCAGTTGCCGCTGTCGTCCATTTCGGCGTTGTTGGCCAAGCCGTTGACCATGTTTCCGGCCCCCTTGGTCCTCCTCTCGAAGCACTGGTGTATGCAGGCGTTGTATCTGGACACGGCCAGGAGCAGAAAGAGCCCATCAGTACTGTGGTTCCTTTCTCCTGGGCTCCTGGCTCCCCAAAGCTCCCTCAGCCTGGACACGGGTGAGGGATCCCGTGCCTCAGGTTAATATGGTTACTATTTTATCATCCTATTTTCCCCAAAATATTCAGCCCATTTCCCCAACGTGATACACGGTAAGTGAAAATAAAACCAACTTCAGACAGATACACAGGAACACACTGCTTTCTCTGTAGTCTTTCATGTCAGTGGGGGAGCTCCAGGACTGAGTTCCCTTACTCATGATCTATGTATGGATGTAAGAGTTGGTCCATAAAGAAAGCTGAGCACTGAAGAATTGATGCTTTTGAACTGTGCTGTTTGGGAAGACTCTTCAGAGTCCCTTGGACAGAAAGGAGATCCAACCAGTCCATCCTAGAGCAAATCAGTCCTGAATATTCATTGGAAGGACTGATGCTGAAGCTGAAGCTCCAATACTTTGACCACCTGATGTGGAGAGCTGACTCACTGGAAAAGACCCTGATGCTGGAAAAGACTGAAGGCAGGAAGAGAAGGGAATGACAGAGGATGAGATGGTTGGATGGCATCACTGACTCAATGGACGTGAGTTTGAGCAAGCTCTGGGAGATGGAGATGGACAAGAAAGCCTGGCATCCTGCAGTCTATGGGGTCACAGAGTCAGACATGGCTGAGCTACTGAACAACAGCTCGTGGTCTGTGCATGGAAGGGCTGTGATGAGACTCAGAGGGATGAGCAAAGACTCCCTCCTCTGGACCATGTCCCCAGGGCCTTTGCTGTCAGGGCCATGCTGGGTGGAGGAAGGTCAAGGTGTCACGTCTGTCTGTGCCGCTAGCATCACAGTCCATGTGCACGGGTGGGCTGGCTGTCGAAGTCTCTGTCTGCCTTTGGTTTCCTGAGGTCACAAGCCGGGATCCTGGGAAAGTCTGTCACTGTTGAGCCGTAATTTCAGGTCTGTGGGGCTCTTGGCTTTATGACAAAATACTGGGCTATGTTTCTTCAGAGCGATTAAGGGAAAGAATCAAAACACTGTGTGAGTTTCTCCCATGTGTGTTGGAAGGAAGGCTGCTTAGTCAAGTTCCTGGGATGCTCTGGCAGGTACTGTCCTGGTCCCTTTATCATTAGTATTAGAAGACTCCCATGGAGGAATCCTAGGAAACTCAGAGGCAAAGACAGCCACTGGGCAGCGTCTCCAGGGCACTGTGGCCCCCGCTGCTTTTTCCACTAAGAGACTTAAAGGTCCCGATGGCTCACTGACCATGGGACAACCCACTGAGGGGTCCCATCAGCTTGGTCTCTGGCCTCCCACAGAACGGCACCCAAGCATTAGACTCTAAATCCAGCTCACATGCTGCTCAAGCTGTGTTTCCCCGCCTCTTCTTCATCCCTTTTCCTGCTACAGACATGAGGCCCCTTGGGGGTCCCTTCCCACTGCATCCTGTGTCTGTTCTTAGTGCAGTTCTGGGTGGTGGGAGATACATGTAGATACACGGAGATACAGGTGGGAGATCCTCCATGGCTGGGCCCCTTCCTTTTCACCCTGGGAGCCTGTGGTGCTTCCTACAGGCCTGAGAGAGAAGAGAAACCTAGTTTAGAGGGACAGTGGCAGCCATGGAAAGGGCAGTGGGCAGGCCCACTCTCAGGGTTTATAATCTCAGGGCTTGAAAGGAATAGAATGAGAACATGACTATTCTGCAGTGTGATGAAATGATGGAGCCAGATATTGAGGATCAGCAGCTGCCAAGACAACAGAGAGATCCAGGCGTCTGTTGGTGTGACTCTCCACCACTCTGGACACAGTCTAACCTGAATGGGATCAATGACTGACATGGAGGGGACACAGGGGCTGGAGGAACAGGTCACACTACCCCTCAGATGTAATCAACAACGTCCAAACTGTGGGAAACTCTGCAGAGCCATCAGTCAGATTTCATTCAAGAATAAATTGCAAGGAAAAAAAAAAAAGAGGGCAAATTTATAAACTCAAAGAGATCTAGAATATGGAGCAACCAAAAGTGATGAGTGGAATTTATTTGGATTCTGCTTTTTAAACTATTCATGACATTTATGAGACTGAAGGAACTGTAAAAAATGATATTTATGAGGCTGTTGAGAATTTGAACATTGGATACTGAATCATATTAAAGAATTAGCATTCATTTTAGGTATGATCATGATAGTGTGGCTGGGTTAAAATGAGTCTTTTTAGAGGCAAGTACTGACGTTTGGGTAGATGAATTGGTATGATGTCCGGGACTTTACAGGGTTTCCCAGGTGGTGCTAGTGGTAAAGAACCTGCCTACCAATGCAGGAGACATAAGAGATGTGGGTTCAGTCCCTGGGTTGGGAAGGTCCCCTGGAGGAGGGCCTGGCAATCCACTCTAGTATTCCTGCCTGGAGAACCCATGGACAGAGGAGCCTGGCGGGCTACAGTGCATAGGGTCACGGAGAGCTGGACACGACTGAAGGGACTTAGCAGGCAAGCTGGGGATTCAGATCATGTGGAGGGAGTGACACAGCTGGCAGTGTGGGTGTGAGTCAATAGTGGGGGGACTCATGGGGAGCACATGGGGTGCATCATGCTATTCTGCTGACTGCTCTGCAGGTCAACGTTCTTCATGGCAGGGTCTCCTGACCCTCCTGGAGGAGCTCCAGGGAGAGGCACTGTTTCTGTCATCTTGACTTAGAGTCCACTTTTCCCCCCAGAAATACTGACTCTCCAGGGGGTTTGCTTTAAAAGCTCACAACTGTGTGTTGCGTACTTACTTGGATTTGGATAATAGGATACTAACACTATGCATTGCGTCATTATGAGCACTTTCGTGGAACTGGATATCAGTTAATTAAGTTAACTATTCTATGACATCCCACTGTTACAAACAGCCTTTCAGGTAGGAAGCATCATTCCTTCTGTTCCTAGAAGCAAAAACTGAGATTCAAAATGCCAGAACCACCTGGCTCAGTTCTGCAGCCAGGGCTGCAAGGGAGGCACCCGATCTTAATGACAAGCCCACACTGCCTCATCTGGGGACCAAATCCCAGCGAAATGACCCAGAAGGACAGAAATCAATCCTCGTCAAGGTCAGGTATACTTCAGGCTCCCTTACGGTTTCTACCTGTTGGGCCAAACAAGAATTGCTTTTTGACCTTCAGACAGAATGTTTAAAAGTCATTTTAAAGCCATCCATCCAGGAGGCAGCTGACAATTCTAATACAGGATGTTTTCAACTGCTGCTGCTGTTTTATATTTTTAATTGAATGTTTTAAATTTTGTGCTTGCACCCCAAAGCTACTTTATTGTGAAGCATGCAATTTTATAAATCAGATTTTATAAAACCCAATGATTAAAGCCTCTGATTACTGAGGGGGATGGCAAAAGAGCAGAGATTTCAATTTAGAACTTGGGATCAGAATTTATGCAGAAAATTTCATGAGCGCAGTAGCTGCCTTTCCGCACTTTATTTGTATACTGCTGGTCTGAACAGCTGGGAAGTTGGTAATGCTGATGCATCAGCAGAAACACACCTCATTAGCTTTCACATTGGACGTGGCTTGGGGTAGGGAAATTGTTCAGTGTGTTTTCTTCATGTCCACATGCCCTGCCTGCAACTCACAGATGTTACGATGGCTCAGTAGAGGGGTGTGGTGGTTATGGAGTGCATGCTAGCAAAATTCTTCAATCTTCCTTCTTTTTAGATAAAAAGAACTTTCTGAAGGTCTCTTTATTCTGTACAGCCCTTAGTGAATTCAGTATGGGACATGCTTTCATCTACATTCAGATTTTAAAACCCAAGATCCATGTTCAGCTTATAGCAGACAGTCAGTTCTTCTGGAACAATTGATGAATCCACCTTTTCAAAAGGGGAGATGAGAGCTCTTGACTCACTGGGATCTCAAAGCATCAAATGTTAAATAAAAAAGTGAAATAAAAAATGCTAAAAGAAGACGTGTATTGTTGAGGCTTCCTGATGGTGGCATGGATCCCCTGATAGTTTTGCTCTTTGAGAGAAAGAGAAATAAGTTGGCTACTCCTGTCTTTAAAGGCATTTCCTTAGAGTTTAGAAACTATGGAAAGCCTTTGGGCCAACTCAGCTTTTTTACGGGAGCTGATGTACTGGGGTGTGTGATTTGTGGGAAAGGCACCTGGTTTTGTCACCTTACTGTGATTTCAGTTACCATCAAGGCAATTCCACATCAGGATAACTTTGGGTGAGGTTCTAGTCTCGAAATAGTCTCGTTCAGTCACAAGATCCAGACGCTGGGTCCACGCTGAACACGGACAGTTCCTGAGGTGAAAACTGGGCATCATATTGGGTGGAATGGCTCACAGCCTACCCCGGCCATTGGTCAAGCCAGCTCCAGCCTTCACTATTCCTGTGACATTGGCCAACGGCCACACTGATTTCTCCCGACAGGGTTCTCAGCCACCAGAATTAATTTTTGTTGGGCCTCAACAGCAAAGAAAACTTGACTTGTCAGTGGCAGACTGCTGCTGGATGCATCCACATCAGCGATTTCTGGCAGCAGTTGGACAAAAGGAACTTTGGCCGACAAAGGTCTGTCTAGTCAAAGTTATGGTTTTCCCAGTAGTCATGTATGATGTGAGAGTTGGACTATAAAGAAAGCTGAGCACAGAAGAATTGATGCTTTTGGATTGTGGTGTTGGAGGAAAGTCTTGAGAGTCCGTTGGACTGCAAGGAGATCCAACCAGTCAATCCTAAAGGAAATCAGTCCTGAATATTCATTGGAAGGACTGATGCTGAAGCTGAAACTCCAATACTCTGGCCACCTGATTCGATGAACTGACTCATGTGAAAAGACCCTGATGCTGGGAAAGATTGAAGGTGGGAAGAGAAGGAGACGACAGAGGATGAGATGGTTGGATGGCATAACCAACTCGATGGACATGAGTTTGAGCAAGCTCTGGGAGTTGGTGATAGACAGGCAGGCCTGGCGCGCTGCAGTCCATAGGGTTGCAGAGAGTCAGACACGACTGAGCGACTGAACTGAACTGGCAGTGTTCTCCTGTCCTCCCCTAGAGGGGGCGGTCACTCCTGCAGTCACATGGGCTGGGGGAGAGGATGGGCTAATTCAAAGCAAATGCAATTGCTTCCGTGGGGGCAGGTGGCTGCAGCACAGAGTATCTCTGCACTGTTTATAAGCTCCTCATCTCAATGGTCCTTGTCAAAAAAGATGACCCAGCAGGTTTCTGACCACAGTGCTTACATCTTACATTAGAGCATGGGAAGCATCAGCAACGTAACTCCTGATACAGGTGGTAATCTGCCCAGACTCCCTGGGGAGAAAGAATGCATGATCTGGCGGTCTAAGATATGTCCACAGGTAATTGACTCTCCTCTCTTGGAAAGGCAAGGAGTGAAGACCAGACTGACTCTTTTCTAACAAATAGAACATGGCAGAAGGGACTTGTGAGGCTGGATCATAGAAGGTGTTGCTGGGTCCTTCCTGCCCTCTCTTGAATCACCTGCTCGGTGGGAAGCCAGCTCCCAGGTATGGGGACACCGGAACAGTCCTAAGGAGAAGCCTATATGGGAAGTTTTGCCACCTTTCTTATTAGAAAGCGAATAAAGAAACAGTCAAAAACCAGGCTGCCAGGTCCTGAAGAGGGGCAAGGGCAATGTCCCTCTGTCCACATCATCACATAACGCTGAGTGCAGGAAAGAGTTTGGGGAGAGAAACTGAGAAGGGATCTTACTTACTTCATGATGACAATGTAGATGAGATACATCAGCACGAGGACCAAAGACTCCCACCTGTGGACGAGCCAAGAGTGGGCAGTTAACGGAAACCACCAAGACACACGCGCCACACCGCAGACTCCCTCAGACGCCCGTGTGATGCGAGCAACAATTAAACCTGCCAAGCACGGTAAGGATGAGGCAGACGTGAAAGCAACACACACACACAGTTCCACATCTATACACACGTCCTAAGCAGCACCCAGCTTTCGAGGATTTCTTCCTTCCTCCACTTAAAAGGAGAACGCTTCCTCTTCTCTGTTATTTGCCCACTCCAAAGAGTGCTTTGAGCTCAGCAAGACTTCTGTCATATTGCTGAATATAGGACTCCATGTATTAAGTCTGACCACAGCTTAATCATTCACTAAAATAATTCAGATACAAACGGCAACCTGGAGGAACTGACAGGAGCAACCAAGGGACTGTCAGCTACATTGGAGTAAGGCCTGTTAGATACGGCAGATACAGTGGGAGATGGAGACAGAGAAGGAGAGAGGGGAGGGAGGGAGAATACAGACAGACAGACACACCTGGGTCAGGGAAGGTGCTGTCAGAAAGGATAAGAATGAATAAGTGGAAGAATGGTCAAGGGAAAAATAATGAAACCTCTGGAATGTACCTTGAACTTTTGATACTTTGAACGCTTCCTCTAGTTTCTTTATTTTAGTAACTTCCAGTTAGAAAACAAGGAACCTGATTTCTAGGTTCCTCTTCAGGTGTAGAATTTAACTAGTTAATTGAGAGCATCATTTTTGCTTCAAGAAAAGGTTCATGACGTACGGTCTATGGAGAAATTTCAGGTTATGGCTTTCCTGTGCTTTTTCAAGTTCCATGTCTAGAAACTGATCCCGGAGAAATATGTGGTCAGACATGAAAAGGATGCACACAGGTTCCTGCCTCAGTGCTGTTTTATAAGAATGCAGTGTTGGAAAGAAGCAGATAGTCAGCCCACGAGGAGATGGGCTGTGAGTTACAGTGAGTCAGGCCTCGCCATGGGCCACCACCCATGGGTCAGGAATGATTCTGCACATACTGTATGAGGCTATTATAGACACAGTGCTGGTGATGCTACTGAAAGAAGTTGGGGGTCCAAACCACCTGAAAGAGGCTAAGGACTGACACAGACTTGCCAGGAACCTGCTCTCACTTCCTCCTCTGCGGTTTTCAAGAGCAAGGCCAGGGAGATGAGAGGGGGCTTCTTCTAAGACCAACAGATGGGAAACCACCTGTGAATCTCCTTGCTTCAGGTTTTCCGCACAAACGCAGCAGAAAGATTTCTGAGGTCAAATGCGATCATAACTTGTTGTCCTTATGGCAGCATGGTTAGCAAAGAGCAGCAACACTGAGCAACGCTTAGGCACCTGCTGTTTGCTGAGAGAGAGTGCTGGTTGTGTTAACCGTGCCATGAGTTCAGGTGGCAATGCTTCTGCAAGTTTTCTTGTGCTGCACTGAATCTCCAAGGACAGGAGGGGACTATATCACCATTGCATATGGTAACCAGGTCCAGGTGGATCCCACGAGGAGGTTCTCCCTGGCCTCTGAGCTGAGATTCTCCCAGGCATCTTGAGCCCTTTCAGCCCATTGATCACTGTTATTCAAAGAAGACTTCCTTCCTATTTCTTACGGGTCAGAATACAGACCATGTGTCTTAGAGCAAGCTCTCCCAGCTGTCTCCCCCTCGCCCTCTTGGGCAGAGGAGAGAGAGTGGCAGAATACCTTAATACTCTGAATAGCGTGTAACATTCATGGTCAATGTGATATGTCCCCCCACACCTTTAATTCTGAAATCACAGTGACGACCTAGGATGCAGAGGTGTAGTTCCTGCAAAGGGCTAGCACTCATTTTGCTGAAAATGAAGACAGCTGGGCTTTGTACATCTTTTACTTAAAAATGATATAACCTATTATTATTATTGCATATTCTTTTCCATATGGTTTACTACAGGATACTGAATATATTAGTTCCCTGTGCTGTATAGTAGGAATCTATTATGTGTACTTTTTTGCTACCTGATTCTTAGCTTTAAATAATACCATGCAAATCGCCTACCTGCAGCATCACAACTGCCTATTTCTGAGATGTTATCTCAGAAAAAGTAGCTGTATTTTCACATCACTCCACTTCCACAGATCAAATATTTGAAAAAGGGAACAAGAATGCACAACACAATTTCTGTTTCCATTACAAACACAGCTGACATGCTCAGAACTCATCTTAAAAAAGGCAATTTGGACATGGACCCAAATGCAAATGTTCCCACATATTTAATTTGGGCAATATTTTTAATCTATCAGGAAATCACTGATTTTTCAGAGCTCCAAGTTTATCTTGGATGTTAGGCAGAACTTTAATAGGTTAAAGTTCATGAAAGTGCCTCCACCTCTGGCTCCTGTGATATATATGATATTTGGAATACGGCAATGTGGTCTGAACAACTGGAAAAGCTCATCAAATCTTGTCCATGGCCTTGCCCATGGCTGACTGCAGAAAAGGACAGTTAGATCACACCATCTACTCTGGATGAAAGATCTGTCTCCAAAGGAAGTGCACTAGCCCAGCCCAAGGGAAACGGCCTCTGCTCCGTTAAAGCTGGTTGAGATGGACACAGGCTTCCCAAGAAGTGGTAGCCGTTCCAAGCTGCCCTGACATTTTCCTTTCTTTGCTAAACCCTGACTCTGGTCTTTAAGATACTATCTCTGCAACACAGCAAGGGGAACTTGGAAGGGGAAGAGAGGTACTTACCAGGAAACTTGTTCATCATAAATGAACTGTGAAAAAGAAGATAAAAAAAAAGAGAAGATTAGACACACACATACATGCACACACATGCCTTATCACTGCACGTTATCTGCCCTCGGGGCTGGCTGTTGGGAACCAGGGCTGGTTTGGAGTCTGAAGCGTCTCTGGGCACTCCCCTCTCTGCTGGTTGAGTCCCTGGTCAGTGTCAGCGGAAGGAGGTCTGCTGGCAGACTGGGGTGGGCCTGGTTCCGAGAACAGAGCATCAGCCCATTTTCTGTCCGAGGGTGGAGTGAGAGGGAAGCCCAACCTTGTTATTTGTAGAATTTTGGATGTGGAAGGCAAGGCAGAGCTTGGTGGGAGTGTCCAAACATTAGCCACTTGTGGGCTGCCTGGAAGCTGTCTGCATGTCTCTGTGCCTTGTACAGCGCCTTCAAGCTCTTATGTAAGCACTTGGGTGTCTAGGGACTCAGTATTTTCCAATTAGTCAACCTACTCTTTCATTTCCTCAAAAGAATGTATTTTTAAAGAAAATTTTGCATCACAACTGGGAAGTGGAGAATCAACACTGTGTGTAGAGAATAAAAATCATGCAGTGAGGACACTGAAGACCCTGGCTGGATGGTTAGCTGCCCGCGCCCTGGGCCACGGGCCTGCCGTATGTGAAGGGAGCTTATCAGGGTCAGAGGCAGTGGAGAACACACAGGGCCGCACAGAAGACCTCCTTCATCAGTTAGGACCCATAGGAAATACACAACAGGAGTGAGTTTATTTAAGCCCTGGTCCATATATTAATAGCATCTAAAATCGCTTCTCATTTTGGGGGGGAAAGTGGTCTAAGCTTGGCTTATTGATTTACACAGGGAACGGGGCTACAGAGAACATGCATTGTTTCCTGAGATTGCTCACTTAGCTGGAGAGTTGGTCCTAGAACCCAGCCCCGGCTTTTAATTTTGTGTTCCTTCCATGGCACCCTATTTGCCCAGATGGCATGGTGTTGAAACCAAATGAATACCCTCCATTTCATTCCAGCAGGAAGCTCTTTCTTTGCCTATACTCAGGACATGACTGATTTGGGCTCGAGCATCTCTGAGTGGCTTTCCATCGGGCGGGGGCCACTGAGTCTCTGAGGCAGAAGCATCCAGTAAATAGGGTGATCATGGCACTGAGATGGTTAGCTTGGCTAGCACTGGCATCATGCAGTTGCTGGCGATGATAACCACCACCAGTTGTGAGAGACACAGACAACCTCAAAGCCTAGCAGGTGCAGCTCAAAGCCTCATGAGAGGACCTCCCTCCAGTCACCCCGAAGGAGTAGAGAGAAGGATGAGGAGAGAGTGGCCACCTTTCTTGGTAACTCACTGTTCCCAACAAGACACTGAAAAAGACATTGATTCCATCAGGTTTTGTCCTTTTGTCATCTGTCATTATTGCATCCAACAGGCTGGCGTTTGGATGAAGATGTCAAACCAGGACAGGAAAAAAAAGGCAAGGAAACTGCCCTATGACCCAGGTTGGATGGTACAGAATCCATTCCAGTCGCTTTTATGTAATCATTAGCTTTCAAAAAATCCAAGAAATCATGGAATGGAACCAGTGATTGAAGCTGGAAAATGTTTTCTATTAATTGAAGTTAATTCAATATCAGTCTTGGGCAACAGGATAGAGCAATCAATTTGTAGCTACTTAAGAGAGCATAAGATACCGGTGAAGAGTTGATTAGATGACCAATTTAATGTGTGTCTCTGGGGAGGGCAGCCGACACTCTGTAATATGAAAGCAGCTCTAAGGAAGCCTTATTTTGTGACATATGACAGATGGGGGTAGGGCTCTATATGTTGTTTTAACTATTATCCTAATGATCATAGCAGTCAGAAAAACCAGAATGGGCTTACTATCTTAATGATCATAGCAGTGAAATAAACCAGAGTGGGCTTAACTGTGCAAAGGAATCCAAAGTGAGAGAAGAATTTACAGGGAACACAATGTCAGAAATAGTGGGGCACCCCACCCTTGGAGGCAAGTGGTGTGGAGGGAGAGAGAAGCAGAAATTTCCAGACCACAGAGGCAATGGTGCTGCTGCCTGACCCTAAGAGCCCCAAGGACTAAGCCACCGAGTGGCCCACTTGAGAACACGGTCTGGGTTTGATCCCCCTTCCTCAAAAGGATTGGGTGGAAACACCAGGGGTCTCCAAAAAGAACAATACAATGGCTCTAAGAGGCTAGCAATCAGGCCTTTGAGAAGAGCATCTGAACGGAAAGAGGCTTGTTTGTGGAGAGGAAGACCTGCCTGTGGAGTCTGGCGGTGCCTGGAGGAGGCGGGTTGACTGATGGTCGCCCACATAGGACATCTGCCCTGTTCACGGAAAGGTCCTTCGAGGCAGCACATCTCCAGGGCACCCCGAGGGAGCATGGAGCCAGCCTGTCTCAAAACTTCCAATGCCGAGGACAGTGTTTCTCACTGGGTGCTGCTGATGGCTGGACGGAGTGGATTTCTTATTCCTTAGAGATTTTATTTCATTTAATTCTTCTAAGACAAGTGTTGCATATCCCTCTGCATTTTCATGTCCTCTGTGAGTAAAGCTGAAACTCCAGTACTTTGGCCACCTCGTGCGAAGAGTTGACTCATTGGAAAAGAGTCAAATGTCTGATGCTGGGAGGGATTGGGGCCAGGAGAAGGGGATGACAGAGGATGAGATGGCTGGACGGACTCGATGGACGTGAGTTTGAGTGAACTCTGGGAGTTGGTGATGGACAAGGAGGCCTGACGTGCTGCAATTCATGGGGTCGCAAAGAGCCGGACACGACTGAGCGACTGAACTGACCTGAACTGTGAGTAAAAGAAGACAAAACGACTTCCCCCACCCCCGCCTGGACGGGGACCGAGGAAGAAGAAATTCTGAATTCACTCTCCTCTTCTGAAATGAGGAACGCGCCCCCAGTTCCGGCCAGCTCCCACGAGGTGGCGCTCACGGTCCAGCCCCGCGCCTGGTCGCGCGGCCCCGGAGGGGAGGATGTGATGAAGGAGGACCATTCCCCTTCTGGGCTCCCGGACATCTTCTGGGCAGAGGGCAAGCGCCTCTGGACAGACAGCCTTCCGCGGACGCCTGTGGCCAGCCCACCTCGGTCACGGGGCGGGGTCACGTTCGGGAGGCAGCTCCTTCCTGGGGCTCTGGGATGCTGACGGGTGGGTCCCTCATTTACACTCGCATGCGATCACTGGCCCTACCAGGGTGGATGGAGCTGACCCGGAGCTGACCTGCCCTTTTTTCCCGGATGTTGCGGCGGAGTCTTCAGGAAGCAGTGACAATTCATTTTCTTGGGCTCCAAAATTACTGCCAACGGTGACTTGCAGCCATGAAATTAAAAGACGTACTCCTTGGAAGAAAAGCTGTAACCAACCTAGACAGCGTATTGAAAAGCAGAGGCATCACTTTGCCGACAAAGGTCCGTATGGTCAAAGCTATAGTTTCGTTAGTAACCACGTAGGGGTGGGACAGCTGGACGGTAAGGAAGGCTGAGAGCTGAAGAACTGAAGCTTTCAAATTGTTGTGCTGAGGAAGACTCTTGAGAGTCCCTTGGACTGCATGGAGATCAAACCAGGCAACTCTAAAGGAAATCAACTGAATATTCATTGGAAGGACTGAGGCTGAAGTTGAAGCTCCAATACTTAGGTCACCTGATGTGAAGAGCCAGCTCACTGGGAAAGACCCTGATGTTGGAGAAGATTGAAAGCCAAAGGAGAAGGGAGTAGAAGATGAGATGGTTAGACAGCAACACTGACTCAGTGGACATGAATCTGAGCAAGTTCCAGGAGACAGTGAAAGACAGGCTGGTGTGCTGCAGTCCATGGGATCACATAGAATCCGACATGACTTGGCAACTGAACAACCACCACTTGGCAAGTAGCTTTCTGTTCTCTGCTGGTTGTCTGAAACCAAGCCCGCGGTATCCCCTGTAACACATGTGGCCCCAGATTTGCTGCACAGCTGGTCCTGCCCTTTGACCCACACGTGGTTCCTCCAGATCGACCTCAGGCTTTGCCCTAGGCTTTCCAGGTGTTCCAGGGACCAGCTAGACGGGAATCCACAGGAGTGAATCTGAAAAAAAAAAAAACCACTTTTCCTCCAGGCTTCTGGGAAATAGATGGGCTACCATGGAAACCAGCTTTTCAGTGTTGGCGTGTGGTCTAGAATTCTTCCCAGACACAGGCTTCCATCAGACAGGCGACTCCCTGGATGACAGAGCATCCCAGAGACTTGAGATGGGACACCAGGGAATGGACCACCAGGGGTTGCAGGCCAGTGGGCCGGAGAGAGAGGCTGGGCTGGCCCCACACTGTGCGGCAGCCTCGGGTTGGCTGGTTATAGGTGGTAACCATGGCTGGGTGGCTGCCTTGCTGAAGCTGAGACCTTGTAGCTGGAATCGTAATCACTGGCACCATCAGAATTTTAAGCAGTGAAAGTAAAAGAAAATCAACACCATCATTCTCTTTCAAGAGCCTGAAACCTTGAACATCCTTCCCGCTGGGAAGGGAAACTGCTCCCTGCAGATTCTCCCTCCTCGGCTACAGGTGCCCTCAGGAGATGTGCCGTCTTGGAGGCCTGCCTTCCCAGGCCCTGGGGCCACGGGTGTGGGTGGGTGGCTTAGCTGAGGCTGTGGCGATTCCCTCTAAGAAGAGTCAGATGGGAAAACAGCCGTGAGGCATGGATATGGTTTCCACTTGAAGGGTAAACAGGAATTCCCACGTGAGGATCTCCAGCGGGCTGATCTGATGGTGCGGGGGCTAAGGGAGAGTGGCAAGGACAGCTGGTGTAAAGGCAGGGCCTGAGCAGAGCCTGGGCAGGGATTAGGGGAACAGGGGGCCCTTCGGTTTGTCTGAGGAAATCGGACGTTCTCCACATCCTTCCCTGTGACGATCTTCTGGCTGCCACAGACATTCCCGCTTTGCTGGGCCCTGAAATGGAACCGTGAGCATGAGGGTCTCAGGGTCTCCAAACTGGAGCGAGAGGAAGAGGATCAGTGGGGACAGGCCACGGAGGCCAGGGGCCAGAGGACGGTCATCCCTGTGGGTGCCCGGTGTCCCTCCTCTCACAGAAGGGAGAGAGATGATTTCTGGACCACTGAAGATGAGTCATCTTAAGGAAAGACTCCCAGGAGAGGGAGGCCGATGTCCAGTCTCCGGGTCAAGAGGTGGTTCGGGCGCTTCTGTAGGGGTAGACGCATGTTCGGTGCAGAAAAATCAGACCGTAGGAGGCAGGTTTTGTTGGATGAAAAACCCCAATGCTTTGCTGGGCTGACATAGTTGTGCATCTTCTTTTCTTGCTCTGGGAGACCTGAGTGAGGGGCAGCTACCTCACCTCGGGGAAATCCTTGGATCTCTAGAGCCTCAGTGTTACCATCTGTAAAATGCGACTCCTACCACAGCAGCTTGAGAGGTCATGAGCATTGAACTAGGGAACTTTCATCGTCAGGCCCAGCGCTGTACTCAGTCCTGTGCAGTATGGAGCCTGTGCTTGTTAAAAGGGTGAGAATGTGGGTATACTTCCCATGGAAGGGTTTGCTCTCTACATCCATGCTATCCAGATGATAGGCGCTAGCCACACGTGGCCACATGCACTGAAATTAATGAAATAAGGTTCGGTTCCATGGTCTCACTAGCTGGCTGTCAAAAGCTCAGTGGCTCAGTGGGAAAAGAATGTGAAAAATATACATGTATATGTACAACTGAATCACTTTGCTGTACACCTGGAACTGACATGACGTTGTAAATCAACTATACCCCAGCATAAAATAAAAATGAAAAAAAAAGACCCCAAAGGCTCACCTGCCTCGTGGCTGCCATATGGGACAGTGCCCTCCAGGCTGTGGTTGGGTCAGCTCACCTGTCTCTCTTTGTACCCATGGAATCTTCTTCAGAGTTGGGGGCTGCACTGAGTTGGGGGGAGCGTTACCTCAGATAAGCTCTTTCTGCTGTGCCAGCACTTAGATTGCCCCTGGGGCCCCCCATCTGCCAATGGCCCATCTGGCCCTTCTCCAGGAAGGCAGCACCCCCCAGGCTGGATTTGGGAACCTCGATAAGTTATCTGGAGCCTGTCTCATGGGGCTCGCCATGTTCCCCGGCTACCCCCACTCTAGCCAAGCTTCCCTTCTCCTGATGCTCAAAATCCCTGATCTTGAAGCAGAGATGAAGGGTAAAAATAAAGCATTCCTTTTAGGGCAGCTGTTAGACTGATGATGAAATGAATCATTTGCATTTATGTAAATTACATGATTATGTAAATTACAGTAACATTTCAATAAAGGAAACTATCTGGCCTGCTGGGATTTGGAGAAAGCAGACAAGGAGGCCAGAACTCCCACAGTCAGTTGGGGGCGGGTCCTTGGTGTGAGAGAGGCAGTCAGAGGGCCTTGAGGGTCTGCGGACTATCCTCCAGGTGAACAGGCGTGTTGTCAGGCATGGGACAGCAGCCGGGACTCTCTTAGGACCTAAACGGTGACATCTCTCTTGCAGAGAGAGACCCAAGACATGGGGCGAGCCTCCAGGGCCACATCCGGCTTCTCCAGAGCTGATGCGTCCCTGTAGAGTGTCCCCAGGACTAAAGGGGACACCTGACGGGGCAGGAGAAGGCCACTGAGTGACTCACACTATATGCTTCAGAGGAGGCGGGCTTGAACATCAGCATCATAGAAACAAACTAGAAAACAGCAGAGAGCAAAGGGCTGGTGCATCCCAGACACCGAGCGGAGCCCCTTGTCTCTAAGCTAACTGTGTGAAGCTCTGCTGGCTTCAGGACATCCCTGCCGTGTTTTTGCTTTGGGCCTGGCCTCTGCATCAGCCTCCAGGCCAGCTGTCAAGCAGTCCAGGTAGGAGCACCCTATCCGCTCTCCCTGGCCCAAGGGCCCCAAGTCTGTCAGAGAAGTCAACTTTCCCAGTGCTTCAGATCCCCAGCCCTTATGGATCATCCTCAGGGCTGCTCTGCCTGAGCAAGTGTATTTAGAAGCAGCATCTGGTCCCTCTTTGCTGGGACTTGCCCTCCAGGTGAATGAGCTCTTCGTTGTGGCACCTTGGAGGCCCATCTTCTGAACATTTCAGAACCATAAAAAGGGGAGCGAGTAAAAAGAACAAACCCAAAGAGTTTAATTATTTGGCTGGTTGGTAATTCTTTCTGGGTAGGAGGAGAGCTTCTAAGTACAGGACTTTTCAGTGCCCATTGCAGGGTCCAATGGAAAAGCTTTGTGTTATGCAAGGAATCCCCCCCACCCCCTCACCAAAAAAAAGTGACGATGTTACCCTGACACTAGGGGAAACATAGAAGGAGGAGACTAGGAAACCTCGACAGGAAGATACAGCGTGTGGAGCAGAAGCCAGGGGCTGGCGCATGGGAGGGGTCTGGGGACACTGAGAACCTCCTTTGCTTTGCTCTTCGGGTATTAGATTGTTTTGCTCCTCACGCTGTTTTAAAGTCTCATGTGAAAAGGTCTCCAACAACAAACAGCTGTCAGAAATCCAGACCACCAAGCTGCCATGATGCCTCCCTTTTCCGGCTCTCCAAGTGTATTTGGAGATGACACCTTCCCCGAAGCAGGTGAACGTCTGAGGAAATAGTATCTGACTGTCTTTGAGATTGAGTTTCTGCAAGTGCAGTGGGTGCTGCTGGCATCAGAATCATGATGGAAGATCCTGGTTGAACTGAACTTTCCTGGGTCCAACCCCAGGCCCTATTAAAAACCTCTGGGTTGCATGTTTCCAGGAGGCACGAGGGGCATGTCAGTGCTGCTGAATTTGCAGAGACACCATTTAAGTCAAAAGAACCAGGACCAAACCCCCAGGACTCAGATGTTCTCTTTTCCATACCTCCTAACAGTGGAGAAATGTAATTTTTCAAAAGATCATAGAAATCTAGGCTCAACGCAGGCTCGGTAAATACCCAGTCCAGCCTCTAGGTCACAGCACAGAATCACTTGCTGTTGACTGTTGCCATCGGAGGGAACACAGAGCCGGCTGCACCCCGTGCCCAGCTGGCTCAGCTCTGATTCATCCACAGTAGGTGACTGCTTTGCTCAAAGACCCTGCTCGTGTGAGCGTCACCCGCAGCCCAAGGAAGCAAAATTGCCTCACTTCTTCACAAGTCATTAGCGACGATATATTTGTTCTGTCTCAAACACGTCCAGATACACTTAACAGAAGACAGGTTATTTCACACACAGTTCCAGGAGGCGTCTGTGTGAAAATGGAGTGAAGCTGAGTCCGCAAGTCTACTGACAGGTGTGGACATCACAGAGTCCTTGCTCCGGGGGTGGGGTGGGTCTTGGACTTCGCTGTTCTGTCTCATTACCTTGTTTCTAGTGGGGGTGGGTGGGCATCTCTCTAGAATTCAACAAAGTGGAGAACTGCTTTCATTACCACCACCCCCCAATACATCTCTTGAAAAAAACGGCTTTCACAAATCACCCTAAAATACCTTGACAGCAGAAGAGCTGAGCACATGTGATCTATACCAGGTGGGACACTGCAGGACAGAGCTCCTGCAAAGCATGTTTCAGCAGTCTGGGCTGGGTGAACAGAGGCCTCTAGATCCGGGGTGATTGAGCCTCTTCCACAGGTACAAGAACACAGAGCTCATGGGTGTCCTCAAGTCTGCTGACGGAATTATACAGACGGAGTGTGTATGTTCATCCCAGTGCGGGCATCTGAGCCCTGCTCCTCCTTGGGGCTGGTCTCCACTCTCCTGATCATCTGTCACCCTTGGAATGTGGGGGCTGTGGTTGTAAACCAAGATCTTTGCTGTAGGATTTGCTATTGACTGAAGTACCCACCTGATTCCTTGGGCAAAATCTTAGATTAAATGTCACTTTTGACTTATTTGCATGTGTGTATGTGTTGGTCACTAGTCGTGTCCAACTTTGTGACCCCATGGACTGTAGCCTGCCAGTCTCCTCTGTCCGTGGAATTCTCCAGGCAAGAACACTGGAGTGGGTTGCCATTCCCTTCTCCAGGGGATCTTCCTGACCCAAGGATTGAACCTCGGTCTCCTGCATTGCAGGCAGCTTCTTTACCGTCTGAGCCACCAGGGAAGCCTTTATTTGCATAGAGATTTACAATGAAATACTATACAGGTAAAGTGTTTTGTAAACAGGTAAGTAAATCCTTGAGCGGATCTATTGAGCGGTAGGTGTGAAAACTAAGACCTGGAGAGACTGATTCCTCTAAGGTCATGAGAGCGAGAGAGAGAAGGACCGGGAGTCAGATCTTCCACCCTCATCAGCGTTCTTTCTGCCTTGCTGCCCTTCTATTCCTGGATGGCTCTGCCTGGGTTTGTCCCCACAGGAGATCTGGAGCCACTGCTCATTTAAACAAAGGACTGGCATTTGCAGGTGTTCTTTGCAGAGACAGCATTTGCACGGCTCTGAGGACTGATGGAGGTGGTGAGTAGAGGGTGGCTGGCAGTGATGCTACTTGTTACATTACTCTGCAATGAGCTCTGTCAGTTCGGGCCAGAGATGCAAAGAGCCTCAAGTAAGATGGGCTACGGGGGCACACTGCGGAGATCTTCACAAAGTGAAAATCCATAGGACAGTGAAGCCAATGCATATGGTGGGAACTGGGGGAAGATCTGTTTAATATCCTTCCCAGGCTAGGTGGCTAGGATGGGAGTGGGCGGCTGGAATACAGGAGGTCCAGCCTTGGGGAAATCATTCTACGTGTAGAGATACTTGGACCTGGGATAGGAAGGTGTCCAGTAGAGACACCCACCACTAGGGACATAGTGTGGGGTGTCCCCATGAAGGCGGCAGTGGCCACAGGGGGTGTGGGACAGGCAGGATGAGGAAGGGAGGTCTATACCCGGCGACACTGAAGTGAGTTACAGAGGAGCCCGTGAGGAAGGTGAGAGCAAAGGGTCATGAGAATCCCAGGAAAGCAGCAGGGGACGCTCATGGAGCCAGGTGAGCAGAGCCACCTCCTGTTCTGAGCACGGGAACCACTGGGCTGCTTCTGGGTGACCAGAGCAGCTGCCTCTATGCACCTGTTCCACGTTCCACCTGGAGGAGTCCCAAGTTGCCCCGAGCTGAGAAGGGTGACCGGGAGAGAAGAGGCGAGGTACCTGGCACACACTTACCACGATGAGCGCGACCACGGACAGCGTGTAGTAAATGGAGTCCCTCAGCAGGCACCAGGAGGAGAGAGCCACGACCTGGGGGGAAGGGGCGGCAGGTGAGAAACAGGACACGGACTGTGCGAGGGACACGGCCCGGCTCCGGGGTTGCAGCCAGTGATGACCCAGACACAACTCAGCGCTTCTCTCTCTGCCCTAGGCCCAGCCCATCTGCCAGTCGGCAGGAATTCACTGAAGGTCTTCAGGCATAGTAGTCTGGTCTCCTGAAAATCAGGTGCCAAGATGGGTTTGAACCTGCCAGGACTTCATTACGGGGAGATGCCCAGGAGAGAAGAGAGGGAGGGAGCTGGGGAAGGGGGAGGGCTGCCCAGCTGTTACTCCAATCTGGCCCCCAAAGGAGAGGCAAGGCTGGGTTAGACGGACTATCTGAGGAAGGTTCTGTAAAACCAGGTCGAGGTCTCCCAGGAATCCACCAGCCTCGGTATCCCTGATGCCAAGGAGAGGGGAGGAGCCTCCTGACTTGCTGTCCCTGCCAGCACTCTGCCCAGAGCTGGGCATGCCCTTCTGAAGGCCCCTGGCCTCTTCTCTCATTTCTGTGATATGCCTGGCCTTGTTGGTACTTGACCTCTGGCTTAATCAGAATTTTTAAAAGATTGATTTGCCTATTGGTGTGGAGAAAATGCTATCTTAGAGGTGGTGGCTCTGCTGAGACCAGTGGTCACTTTGCTGGAGGCTAAGCAGCCTTGGTCTCCTGTGTGTGGACTTCCTGCAGGTGAAGGAGACCCCTGGCGCTGAAGGAGGGGAGGGGACGGGCAGGGCATTGTGGGTGGAGGGGCCCTGTTCTGGAGGAGAGTGCTCTCCCCTGGGTAAGTCCTTCAGAGTCTTTCATGGAGGGAAACCTGGTACTTTCCCTCCGTTTTGCAAAGTAGGTCCATTTTTGCAGACTCTTCTCAAAAGGAGCCTGGGCGAGTCCTAGGCTGTCATTCTCACTCCCTCCCACCTCCCTAGGAAAGTGTCAGCCACCCCATGGCCACAGGACTCATATAGCTGCCTTTGCCCTTGCCTCATAAGTGGAAAAGGACACAGCAAATGCTACTCTGAGCTACGATCACAACAGGGACCAAAGACAATTTGAAAAGGGATTCCAGGGACACCACCTTTGGTGTCTCTTCCCTCCTGGATGACTGGGTCCAATTGTAAAGAAAAGATCAGGGCAAAGCCAAACCAGAGAGGGTATTCTGGATTCAAATAACATGAAAGATATGGCTTAAATAGAACTAAAAATGAATAACGAGGCCAGCCTCTTTCTGTTAACACACTCTTCCACCACTGTAGGGACACTGAGTATTTTCTGTGCTAATTTTGCCTTGCTTAGTTTGGTATTTGCAGATCCAAGTTACAGATGAAGGGCTTGTCAAGAGAAAGACTTGTGCCAAAAGAATCACTTTAGAACAGAGAGTCCTCTCCAGCTTTTTATCATCTCTCCTTGGACTGTTTACTCTGAGAGCCTGTGGCCACCACTCACCATCTACGGAAGAGGACAAATTGGACTAGATGGTTCACGTTCCATCAGGTCATACAAGCTGGTGAATCCACGTTCCATCAGGTCATACAAGCTGGTGAATATTTTAAAATTTATTATAATTGAGCAAATGGACTTAAAACGCATGGCAAGTATCAACTCTGAATTTTCTTAAAAATCACTTGGATTTCTAGTTAAAGATAGGTGGACTGAACATCCCAGTACCACTGCTGTTTCTTGTTATACTATAACAGGGTTACAGCAAAGGGATTTTTTTTTTTTTTTAAACAAGACATAAACCTAGGAGAGAAAGAGACTAGAAGAATTGATCAGAGCAACAAAATTTTGGAGGCTGGAAAGCAGAACAATTGAACAAAGTCTTTCAGCTGGCAGTGGGCCAAGCTCTAGAAGTGGTGGTAAAGGTGGCCTGAAAACGGGATGACTGCGAGACTGTTGCAGAATTTAATCCCACCTAATACTATTACAACAGTGTTAGCCAACTATCCTTCACTATAAAATAAAAAAAATCTTTAAAAGTAATTTAACTGCAAACTTCTTCCCTCACTTCACACAGACCAGTGACTGTACATCCCCCCACCTTATCTGAGACAGGAGACCTGGCATTTACAGAAGAGAAGTTTCAGAAACAGAAGAGAGGAAATGACTGAATAAATAATTAAAGAAAAGTTCTCAGAAGTTAAGGACTTCCATTTTTCTGACACAAAGGACAAAAAGATGCACACCAAGGCATGTCATTGTGAATATTCTGAATACTGGAACCATAAAAGAGTCCTAGAAGTCACTGGAGAGAGAAAAACAGGATGATATACAAAGAATAATATTTTATTTCTCAGCCAGAGAGCTGAAAGCTAGACGACAATGGAGGAGTGACTTTGAAATTAGAAAGGAAAATGATTTCAACCTGGAATTCTACACCTGACCAAACTGCTCATTAAGTGTGAGAGGAGAATAAAAATAAGAATTCAGTTATCTCAAAAAATTGACTTCCTACGTATTGCTTTTCCAAAAAGCTGCTAGAAGATTGCTCCACTAAAATCAGGGAGTAAAACACTTGTTGCATAGAAGTTGGTAAAATAAATCCTCACATCAAACAACAAAAATCTATTGTAATAAGGAAAGATCTCCAGAATGGTGGTGAAAGAAGATTCTAGAGAGATGGTAAGAGGAGGTTCTAAAAGAAACTTTTGCAGCTGATCAGAAGACACAGCAGAAATGACACCAGGACAAAATCAATGGGATATCTTACAGTTCTGGACCCACAGGAAGGAGACTGGAGAGCGCTGGGGACTGGTGATGGACAGGGAGGCCTGGTGTGCTGCGATTCATGGGGTCGCAAAGAGTCGGACACCACTGAGCGACTGACTGAGGGCTGAAAAAGACCTTAACCCTCCTCCTCCACACTGCAAAGCCTTGGAGAACACTTGAAACTGAAAGGTCAAGTCACTGCTCTAGAAGCACCTGATCTGGAGACACGGAGTGAGTATCAGGAACAGCCAAACCAGTGAAAAGCAGTTGCCTCTGAAGGGGGGCAGGTTGGCACTGGTGGGATAGGAGGGTGGCTGTCTTTCATAATAAGCCACCTGGAACTGGTTGCCTCTTTAAGCTCTGTGTGTATAACTTTAATGAATAAAAACTAAAATAAAAATGAGAAAGTAATGTAAGTTATCCATTTAGATTTACTGCTCTAAGAAATACACATCCCATTAGGTCTAAATGTCAGATTTGCCTGGATACTGATCTACTTATCTCTTTAAAATAGAATAGTTTTTAATGTATAGACCATCTCCATGTTTCAGCTCTAGATTCAAAGCCTACAATTACCAAAACCAATTAAAATTTTTTTATTAAATTAAAAAAATGAAATATAGTTAATTTACAATGTTTCAGGTATACAGTGAAGTGATTCAGTTATATGTATATATATATTCTTTTTCAGATTCTTTTTCATTACAGGTTATTACAAGATATTGAATATAGTTCCCTGTGCTACACAGTAGGTCCTTGTTACCTGTTTCATACAAATAGTGTGTATATGTTAATCTCAAATTCCTAATTTATCCCTCCCCCATCCCCTTTCCCCTTTGGTAACCACAAGTTTGTTTTCTATGTATGTGAGTCTATTTTGGCAAAACCAATTTTTTTTCTATAGAAGCAATGAACTGGAGGACAAGAAAGGAGTCAAACCAGAGAAGAACGATTCTCCACACTCTCGAGGATATTAAAGCATCCTTGATTCTGCAGCATCTATAGTGAAAACTGTGATCATGACCTGGTGTCCTCTACTTTCCTCTTCTGTGACCACTACTCACCACAATAAAGACTTATCTGACACCTCCTGCAAACAAGAGGACCCGGAAGGTTTATTTCATTCAGTCCTACAGCAACCAATAAGGTGGGCACTGCCACCCTCACTGGCTGGCAGTGTGGGCATGGCCAAGTTGAAGTCTTGAACACAATAGTACAACTAGCAGTGGGATGAGGGCTGGGATCTGAACCTGAAAGCTTGGATCTCATGGTCCTGACCCCACACACTATGCTACTGTGAGTAAACAGAGGCAGGGTGGAAGCAGACACCCATCTGTGACATCCCCCATGGAGGCCTTCTTTTCTCCATGACCTCAAGCCATTGGGCAGGGGCATTTGGTGAGAGACCAAAAAGCAGTGATTACAGCTTCCCAGGTGGCTCAGATGGTAAAGAATCTGCCCATAGTGCGGGATACCTGGCTTCAATCCCTGGTCAGGAAGATCCCCTAGAGGAAGAAATGGCTACCCACTCCAGTATTCTTGCCTGCAGAATGCCATGGACAGAGAGGAGCCTGATTGGCTTACAGTCCACAGGGGTGCAAAGAACTGGACACGAATGAGCAACCAAAACACTTTCACACACCCACAGCTCAATTTAAAAATACACTGCTTTAAAGAGAGCCCAAGCAAGAAATTAAGGCAGAAGGAGTGGCCACAGAGACTGCAGACAGGGATATGGACATGCTATGGACATATCCCAGGAGGGAAAGAGAAAACTCGGCAACTATTCCATTTAGGTAGTTTATGTTTTCCTTCTTCTTCTTCTTTTTTTTTTTTAACACCAACACAGCTCATTGTTTGGTGATGGAAGTGTTAGCTTTTCCACAGACATGGATACACTGATGTTTGGGTCCAAGCCACTCTCTCTGCTTCTCAGTGGAGGGGCTTTTGTCTCTAGACAGAGGCCAGCAACCATCTGACTTAGATCCCGAATGTACCCGTGGGCACAGAGGGATCTGTCAGCACCCTTGCGTCAACATGGGAGGCTCTTTGGCATCTGCCGGCAGACAGCATCCTCTGGAGCACTCTGCAGAGTGAACACGGGTCCCCAGAGAAAGTCAGCAGTGAGTGACGCTGCCCTTGACCTCATTCATCAATAATACAGACGGTGAGAACTGTAAGAGGTCATCACTGGCAGACTCCTCTGTAAATTAGAGCCAGAGGCTCTGTCCTTCCCCTTTCACTCTAGGAATCCCTCCCAGCTGGAATTGCATCTTGATATTTCTCTTCTATTTCTGGAGTGCAGTTCGCACTTCTTCTATTGAATATGCGGCTTCAGTTTCCTTCTTATAATTTCATTTAATTTCAGAGTGGCATGAGGCAAAAAGAAAAAATAACCCCACACTTCTAAAACAGAGGAAAACACCTTCTCCTGTATTCACATACTGAGTGATCACTTGGAATTCTGACTCCTGCTAGGGAGTTAAAATTAATTGTTTATGATAGAACTATATATTTTCTGCGCATGGATTTGTTTTGCAAATCTCTATATATCTATTGACATATATGGTAATACATGCACATCATACATGTGGATAGATGGCATATATAATACAATTTAATATTTTTTCCTTGATGGAGAATGGGATTTGACATCGTGGACATTTTAAAAAGAATGAATACCCTCAACTCATGAACACTTTGCCTTTTTAAAAACCCGTTTAAGCAGGCAGAACACCATAACAGTTACATGACATAAACATAACACTGCTATCATTTCAGAGAAATGTTGTTATTTCACACAGATTTCATGGAAAAGGGATTTGAAAATCATAACATGAGTCTTGTTCCAAGCTTTTGAGCTGACACAGTTCCCACAGCCAATTCTTATCTCAGGCAAGACAGCCATGAGATTTGTAAGGAAGGCTGGGGACCTAGGGTGTCCCTCACATGGTCTGAGGGCATCCAATGGTGCTGGAGGTCAGAGCAGGTCAGGGGCAGGTCTTGACACTCCTGTCTGTTCATTATTCAAGTACCCATTCAAAATGCTTCAGTCCCGGGAAAAGTCACCTAAACACAAATGGCTCCTGCTTTCTGGAAATTTTCTATTGAGAATGGACAGTCAGAGTCAGGCCATATAAAAAGACCATAATAAACTGCAGAATACTATGAATGTCCTCTTACTACTCTTTGCAAACAGGAACAGAAAGTGAATTCGTATTTAAAATTTTACATTTTCCCTAAGAAAACCCACTCTGAGTTCTAGTTTCATGGAAGGGAAACAAATGACAAGTGAAGAAGCTGCTATTGGAGACATATTTAAATAAAGATGAGGCCACGTTAGGACCATGCAGGCATACAGCAGTCTCCTGATGACTCCGCATTGACCAAACCGAACAACCACCAGGGACGCTGTAACGATCCGAAGTGCCCAGGATGCAGAAGCACCTTCCCAATCGTTTAGAACATTAGGTGCAGGAGCTCTCATGTTGGATGTAAATGCGGCCTGCTAGGCCTTCAAAACTTGGTAGCTCAGAGTGTTCTCGCATACATCATAATTCTCAGGGAGACGAAGCCACCTTAAGGAAGGACTGTGCGGGCATGTGCTCCTGGTAACAGGCGTGGGGCCTGTGCTCACTGCCAGGCATTGTCGCGCCAGCACTAGGGACTATATGAGTTTGCCTATAAAAGAAAGGCATTTAGGGTAATTTCAAGTCATCAGATGTGTTTTCTTAAATTCACCCAGAATCAGAGCCCAGGGCAAGATTTGAGTGCATATACTTTATTTGGGAAGTGATTCTACGAAACACTGTTGGGGCAAGTGAGGCAGGTAATGAAAAGATAAAGACACAGCAGCAGGTGACTGGGGCGAAATCCTGGTGGGGCGCTATCCTGGGGGCGGGCGCTATCCTGGTGGGCCGGGATCCTGGTGGGGTGCTCCGAGGGACCCTGGAGAGCAAGCCTCTTCCGTATCTCCTCCAAGGGGAGAGTGAGCTGGGGTATTTATCCACCTAGTTCCATCAGTCACTGCATGAGAGTTGCAACCAGAATGTTCATTCCCTGGCCAAGAAGTGCCCTCAGATAGAAGAATGCAGGCTCTGGCATGAGGAAGTCAGGCCAGTGGGAACTCAAAAGGTGAGGATAAGGGGTCAGGGGAGGGGACACCTGCAGTGTCTGCTTTAACCTTAACCGTGGATTTACACAATGATCCAATAATCTGAGTTAGCATTTACACACACACACACACACACTTGTAAGCTCAAAAATACAACCCATTGTCTATACACATCACACTTTTTTTATCCATTCATCTGCCAGTCGACACTTAGGTTGCTTCTATGTCCTGGCTTTTGTTGATATTGTTGCTGGGAACATAGCGGTGCATGTGTCTTTTCAGATTATAGTTTTCTCTAGATATACACCCAGGAGTGAAGTATCACATGATATTGCTTATATGTGGAATCTAAAAATGCAACACAAATGAACTGACTGGCAAGGCAGACCTAGATCCACAGACATGAAAAACAGATTTAGGGTAACCAAAGGGGAAAGGGGATGGAGGGGTAAATTAGGATTTTTGGATTAACAGATACGTTAATATATATAAAACAGATAGCCAACAAGGACCCACTGTATAGCACAGGGGACTAAGGTCAATATTTTGTAACAATCTACAAGGGAAAAAAAAATTCTGAAAAAGAATAAATAGGTCCATAGGAACCACCACAGTGAGAAGCTTGCGCACCACAGCTAAGAGAAAGCCCTTGCAGCAATGAAGACCCAGCACAGCCAAAAATAAATAAATAGTATAATTTTTAGAAAAGATGCTGGGAAACCACCCTTTTGTACAGTGAAGAAGCAGGCCAGAAAATTCCTGCTCCCTTCCAAGTTTTCCTACTTGATCTATTGAAAAGACAGTATAAAGAATTCTAAAGCACAGTGAATTTATTTATTTTTAAATTTATATCATTTGGGTTAGGAGACAGGTACACATCAGAGGCAAGTATTTCCTCATTTTATCAATTATGAAGCCTAAAAGGACAATGTCCAGGCTTGAGTGATCATTTTACTCTCTTGATCTGTAACACATCCTCATGGGACTGGGGTCTCCAAAGTGCAGAGGGGCTTCTCTGCATTTGAAGTGTTGATGGCTGCTGCTGCTGCTAAGTCACTTCAGTCGTCTGACTCTGTGTGACCCCATAGACGGCAGCCTACCAGGGTCCTCCACCCATAGGATTTTCCAGGCAAGAGTACTGGAGTGGGTTGCCATTGCCTTCTCCGGAAGTGTTGATGGAAAATGAAGTTAATACATATCATGTGAGTTCAGAAATAAGACAGCTAAGATCATGGATGGGCTACCCTGGTGGCTCAGCTGGTAAAGAATCCACCTGCAATGTGGGAGACCTGGGTTTGATCTCTGGGTTGGGAAGATTCCCTGAAGAGGGGGAAGCTACCCACTCCAGTATTCTGGCCTGGAGGGGTTGCCAAGAGTCAGACACAACTGAGTGACTTTCACTTCATTTCAAGACCATGTAGTTGAGCTGAAGCTTCTGGAAGTAAGAAGCTGGCTACAGCACATGGTTGCGTTATTAGCCATTAGTGTTTCCACTACATGATGCTTTCCATGCTGTCAGAAACCAGTAGTGGAAGCACGGTGGGGAAGGTGTCCTATTTCCCTCTGGTCTCTCTGAAAATTAAAATGCTGAAGCCAAAGAGGATGGAAAAACAGGAGGGCTGACTCCTTTCCAGTCCACAGGCTTGTGTATGGACTTAGAAGGGTCTATTTCACACCTGGAAGGAGCCACATTTCTCTGCATCATCAAGTTACAGAGGAGAGGAAATGTGTACAGCATACTTCAAAGCGAAGATGTCTACCCCCTGCTTGATACGGAATGGGACTTGCATCATCTCAGGAACTAACTTGACTTGTGACATCTCCAAAGGGAAGGTGGGTGGCCACCCCCTGTGGGAGCGCCAGGTTGGAAAGGAAGCACTTGCCCCTCTAGGTGTGGAAACACGGTCACATTCTGATCTCGGGGGTGTGCAGTGACATTTTCGTACTAACAAATACTGGCTGCTAGTCTGTGTGGCTCATGCAGCCCCAGTTGATGTGTCAGGCAACATATTTTAAGTAACTTCTGTGACTCACGGTGGAGAGAATAGGTGACGCCCATGAATCAATCCTGCAGCCACGGCAGACTGAACCCAGGAACCGTTCTTTAATGGATGCTTGGCAGATCGTTTCCCCTGCATTAAAGATCTTGAGGATTAAAACGCGGTAACACCAAAATATACCCAGCCTTGATTTGCATTTAGCAGTGAAGCAGAGGCTGTGGCAGCTAGTCACACCTGCCAGCCGACAAAGCCCCTTCCCCAAAGAGCTGGCAGCTTCTAGCCAAAATCGAGGGGAGAGGTTATCTAAGTATCTGTGTTAATTTCACTTTGCGGATGACCATGTAAAGGGGGAGTAGTTAGTGCCTTAGCAGTTTAGAGGCTCAGGTGTGGAATCAAAGTGCAGCGTGGAAGGTACAACAGTAAGGATGTGGGGCTTATCTGGTTTGAAGAAAGTTGAGACGTGGGGAGGGAAGGGCGTGGGGGTCTCGCCCCTCCACTTGTGCCTCCTCTCCATCTCCTACTCTGCCCACCCCCCGGCCCGCAGGCCTGAGCGCAGTCTCCCAGTCTCCCAGCCTCATCCTCCACGTGTGGTGTGGGAACAGGGGACTGTGCTCCTCCAATGTTCAATTCTCCACCTGGAACAATCATTTTTACCTGCACCAGTCCCTCAGCAGCGTGTTAAGGATCCACACAAAAACCTCGGAAGCGCTAAGATTTTGGGGTGAGAGGAACGTTGTGCGTGGAGACATCAGGAACAGAATGGCTTTACCTGGAGCACCCTGTCTCACCCTCAGGAAAGAAAACACCCCTCTGAAGATCTGGGGCCTTCAGGGACCAGATAGTAAGTGTTTCCCAGGAGGTCATGGCCTGAGATGCAGCCCCTTCCTTAATAGCCAACGTTTAAAAATTGGTTCTTATGAGCCAGATACTGCACACCACACTTCACTTGCCTTTTTCTTTCCAATTGTTTACTCATTCCATTTTACAGATGAGTCAACTGAGGCTACATAACCTGCCCAAGGTTCACAGTTTGAAAATGACTGAGCCATATTTTGACCAGGTCTGAATTCAAGAGCCCACATGGCCATACCTTTGCCAAGGTTACTCAACTTAGCTGATCATAAGAGTGACCTGAATCTGACAATGGATTCCCAAGCCCATGTCAGACTTTATCTTTTTCTTTTTTTGCACTACACAGCTTGGGGGATGTTAATTCCCCAACCAGGGATAGAATCCAGGTCCTAACCCTAACCACTGGACAACCAGGAAGGTCCCCCCCCTTTTTTTTTTTTTTGCACCCCAGACCTTTTGAATCAGAGCTGCACATTGGAATCTCTTGGAAGCTTTAGGAAACACTGATGCCTAGGTTCCACCCCCAGATATGCTGAGTTAGTGGATTCAGGCTCTGGCTGGGCCGTTGGGATTTCTCAAAGCTTCCCAGGTGATTCCTAACATCCGGCAGGGGTTGAGACCACTGGCCCAGTCTGCAACCACCCGTTAGTCTGAGGTATGTCCAGATAATCAGAAATGAGAAACTATCAGCCATTTCCTGTCCCCCACAATGCAGAAGGAAACCCTGCCGGTATGTAAGAGATTTTGAGAAACAACAACAGATTTTATGTATTCCTTATGACCATTTCAGAGCCCCCACACTAGCAGTGTTGCCATCCACCACTCTGCTTATAAAGTAGTTCTGTTTTAACATCTCTTTTAGATTTACAATAAAAACTTGCTTTGAGAGTCACATCAGCATAAAACAAGAAGTGTGCAATTGCTGGGTCTCACTTTTGGCTAGAGAGACTCAAAGGTGAGGGCTGGAATCCTCGGAAGGTTTGTTCAGTGGTGTGGCTGGTGGTGGAGAAGGCAATGGCACCCCACTCCAGTACTCTTGCCTGGAAAATCCCACTGATGTAGGAGCCTGGAAGGCTGCAGTCCACGGGGTCGCTGAGGGTCAGACACGACTGAGCGACTTCACTTTCATTTTTCACTTTCATGCATTGGAGAAGGAAACGGCAACCCACTCCAGTGTTCTTGCCTGGAGAATCCCAGGGACAGGGGAGCCTGGTGGGCTGCCATCTATGGCATTGTACAGAGTCGGACACAACTGAAGTGACTTAGCAGCAGTAGCAGTGGCTGGTGGCTGATGCTGGCTGTCAGCTGGGTTCCCAGCTGGGGCTACAGACCTAACCTACAAACAGCCTCATCTGTGTCGTGTGTGTCAAGACTTTGTTCCTTTTTATTGCTGATCATTATTCCCTTTGTTTATCCGTTTATCTGCTGAGGGGTGTTTGGGATGTTTTGAGGTCTGGTGACCAAAGCTGCTCTGACCGCTTTGGCATGTCTTTTGATCCAGATGACGATCTGGGAGGGCTGATGGGGTCATCACTTCCCACATTCTGAAAGAGCTGACATGGAAGCTGATTGAGAGGGCTGGGCCTGTGTCATCTGCATCCACACTGAAAAGCCCTTCGTTTCCTCCTTAGAGGGGACAAGGGTCTCCCCAGCAGAATTCTGGTGCAGCCCGGCAGCTGGGATCTGTCAAAGCAAGACTCACTTTCTCCCTTTTCCTACAAACGACACGACTCTAGATCCCAGGAGTCGGAGGGCACAAGCCAACCAAAGCAAAAGTGGTCTACAGAGACTTCCTTGGTGTCCAGTGACCGGGACTCAGTGCTCCCAATGCAGGGGGCCTAGATTTGACCCCTGGTCAGGAACTAGATCCTGCATGCTGCAATGAAGATCCCATTTGCCACAACTAAGACCAAATAAATAAATTAATAGTAAACTAAACTAAATAAATGTTAAATTAAAAAACAGTGGTCTATGAAAACCAAAGCCAGTCAGCACTGCTGCGCTGAAGAAGGTGAGTCAGGCATACTTGATAATGAGCATTTCAAAGAGATAAGCAGCCTCCTTGTGCAGCATATAAATTCCACCCATGGGGAGAAAACAACAGGCATCGCTTTCGACTGGCAACGTCTCAGCACTTAGGCCTGGCCACGAGTGTAAAAGATAACCACTGACTGGGGAAATCCAAAGGAAATGGAAAGCACACAGAGCATTTGTTCCTCTTCTAAACATATGAACTATTTCACGGCAGATGTAGAAAGGGGTAGGAGGGAGTATTGGCTAACTTCCTCAAAAAAGAGCAGCGGCAGTGGCCTTTTATTGAATATTTACATGTGCCAGGCACCAAACGAATGACTCTTTTCTATAGGCTTTAGTTCATTTCATCCCTGCACAGGGTGGATGCCAGGGGCTTGATTATGTCCCTCTCAGATTAATACTTTTTGTAGCCCTAACTCCCAGGACCTTAGGACCTGGGGCCTTTAAAGAGGTGATTCAGTTAAAAAGAAGTTCCTACGGGTGGGCTGCCATCTATGGGGTCGCACAGAGTCAGGCACAACTGAAGCGACTTAGCAGCAGCAGCAGCAGCACGGTGGGCTCTAAGCCACATTGACTAGAGTCTTGTAAGAAGAGGAGTGAGAGTCGCTTAGTCGTGTCCGACTCTTTTCGACCCTATGAACTTTAGCCCACCAGGCTCCTCTGTCCATGGGATTCTCCAGGCAAGAATACTGGAGTGGGGTGCCATTTCCTTCTCCATGGGATCTTCCCATCCTGACCCAAGGATTGAACTCCCTGGTCTCCTGCATTGCAGGCAGANTTCCTGCTGTGAATCTTTCCATTCGGTTACTTTATTCCTCAGCTATAGAATTTCTGTTTGATTCTTTTTAATAGTTTATCTCTCTTTGTTGATATATTCCTTTTGTTCATACCGTGTTTACTGGATTTCATCTAGCTATCTGTTTTCTCTCTCAGTCCACTCAGCATCGTTGTGATAGTTATTTGGAATCTTCCATCAGACAGTGCATAGGTCTCCCTTTCTTTAGGGTCATATTCTGGAGATTTATGGTAGTTCTATGATTTGACCATGTTTCCATGTTTCTTTGTATGCCTTTTGATCTTCTGTTGAGATTTGGGCATCTGAAGAAAATAGACACTTTTCTCAGGCTTTACAGATTGTTCTTATACAGGGGATAATCATGTCCAATTAGCCCAGTTAGAGAGTGTATAGATTTCTCAAACCTTTCGTGGGGTCACTTCTTCAAGGCTCCTATGTGTAATAATTTCCCGACTGAGGAAATGCGCTGTTTCTACTTATGAGCGCCCCTTTGTGTCTGTTTGGGATACTGCTGGCTCAGAGCACCAGCTCTGGCAAGTCGAGGGGACGGGGGGCGGGGGTTCACCTTCCTTCTCAGTGGCCCCCAGGCACCCAAGGTTGCTACTGCTTTCCCTGCTAGTGATCAGAGTCAGGCAAGACAGAAACTGATCCCCTGGCCAGAACGCTGGACGGGCGTTCCACCTTTCTCTTCCCTCCAGAGGGAGAGGCAGCCAGACGGGCGAGTTTTCTCCTGATTAGGCTGCACTCTGCTGGGCGGGGACGAAGCAGGGCACGTTAAGTGCGATGGACTTCCCCACTTGCCCCGGGGCACCTCTCTTGCACTGCAGCTCACCTAGGGTACTGTGACCTTTCGATTGGCTTTTGACGTTCTCACACAGGCAATGTATGGTCCGTACACCTGGTCCGTATTATTGTTGTCAAATCGGTGTCTCCGTGGGGCAAGGAGTGCCTGGGGCTTCTATTCCAGCAACTTGCTACTGTTATTCTGATGGTCTCTCTACTCTTCAGTGATATGAACATGTTTGCAGCTATTTCCTGAAGGTATCTGTTCAACTTGGCAGCTGGTGAAAATTTCCTTTAAAGTTACTTCACATTTGCTTCTACCTGTGTGAATCCATGTCTCTTTATGAAATCCTGTCACTTATCATTACCCAGTGTTTACACTTGTTCAGAGAATGTGACAGTTAAATACCTCACAAATCATTCAACTGAACATTCTTCCCACTTGAACGTACCAAGGGGTTCCATTCACTGCTAACTTAGTGGAACAATTAAAATAATATGGGCCAGGAATGATTTAATCTTCTCTTCCTTGCATCTTACAGTGTGTCATTCCTTTATCTATTTTTAAGGAAATGTATTTGGCTCTGCTGGGTCTTAGTTGTGGCACGTGGGATCCTCAGTTGTGGCATGTAGGACCCAGCTCCGTTACCAACACAAACAACTTTTTGGGCAACCCAACTCATTATTTCCTTTGGAATCAGAACCCAGGAGTATAAGACCAAAAAATAATCACTTCCTCTTGATATAAGTTACCCTGGTACCCTAAAGATAGATTTGGTTCTGTTCAATTAAACATCCATTTTTGGGTGACTTGCTATAAACCAAGTACAAAAGTGGATGGTTTCGAGAAAAATACTGCAATTTCTGACTTAATCAATGTATAACTTATGTCACAGCTTTGCCATCAGGAAAAGTGATCTAAATAATATTCTTGCTCTTCTTTACTCTCTTCCTAGAACTTAGGAAAGGTGCTTCACTGTTCTGAATTTCAGTTTCCTCAGCAGAAACTCATTAAAAACCCTCCTCTTTAAGGACATGAGGATGAACAGGGTAACATCAAGTCTTACTGCAGTGCTTGGATGTAGCTGGTACTCAAGAAACATTAACTTACCTTTCATTCTGAATTTTGATGGATTTTTATTGGACTAAGGGGCTTCCCAGGTGGTGCTAGTGGTATAGAACCCACCTGCCAATGCAGAAGACGCAAGAGTTGCAGGTTCAATCCCTGGGTGAGAAGGATCCCCTGGAGGAGGAAATGGTAACCCACACCAGTATTCTTGCCTGGAAAATTCCATGGACAGAGGAGCCTGGAGGGCTACAGTCTGTGGGGTCACAAAGAGCCAGACATGACTAAGTGATTAAGCATAAGGAACTAAGTTGAAATATTTTATAAATCCAAGCAATATTAAAAACAGTAACTGTTACTGAAACAAATTCACCAACAGCCTACAAAGCTACGGTAGACCAAAGTGATGGAAAGTGGACAAACTCTCCCCACAGTAACTATCCCCACAGATAAATGAGAAGAAAAATAGAATTCAACAAATATGGAGAAAGGGCAGTCCAAAAGAAATTTGAACCAGATGAAGAGATTAAAAATATGTGAAGCAGGAGAGTGTTGTATTAAAACTCTCAGTGGGATGAAATGGAAAACTGGGACTCCATGGAAAAGATATATATTTTAAGGAGTTACTATTTGTATTCACTTGTGGCCAACTGTTCTTGAACAAATACACTCCTGTGGGAAGAAAGGATACAATATATGTTTGTAGTCACTTTGCCTCCTAGAAAAAATGAAAGTGTAATAACTTGTGGTTTAGTGTTATGGTTACAGCTGCTGTTGACAGCTGTTATGAGCAGCTGCAACTCTATCCCTTAGAAAAAACCTGACAGGTGGTACTGGCTAGGGTTGGACTTTCACAGAGATGGTCTTGGATCAGACCCAGAGAACTGTTGCTGGTGAGATGTTGGCTTAATAATGACTAGCTGCTATTATAGTATATTATATAATGTCAAATGCTTTTGGATTTTTGCTTCTGTCTCACCAAGTAAGACAGGGCATGCAGTGATGCCCGCACTGGACAGGGAGAAACTGAGGAAACAGACACGTCCTCCTCTGAATTCTGTTCGCACTTGTACTTTTAGTTCCTCAACTTGACTATATATGGTAAATTTTAGATGGGGACCAAGCCTTATATTTTAATTTCCCATCGTGGGATATATATATTTTGGGTCTATCTGGTAAACTGCAAACATGACCCAAGATTATAAAGTTCTTTCCATCAAGAGGTGCAATCTATTCCCTCCTCCATCCCCAATCTGGGCTGACTTGTTTGGGGCCATTGGATGCAGCAGAAGTTCTGGGGCACCAGCTCCAAACCTAGGTGTCTAGAGACCTCGAGCTTAGCTCTCAGTGGGAACCCTTCCACCAGCACATGAACCAGCCTGCTAGAAACTATGAGATGCAGTCTTCCCAGCCCAAGACACTAAACAAACCCAGCCAAGAGCAGCCCAGACCAGAAGGATCATCTCACTGAGGTGAGCTCTAATTGCTGACCCACAGAACTATGAGCCTTGTACAGTGGTTGTTGTTTCAAGCCACTAACTTTTTGTATAGTTGGTTACACAGCCATCGAGAACAGATACTATCCAGAACTCACCCACTTGAATCAGGGTTCAACCTAACAATGACCCTTACTAACCTCAGGATTCAGTGAGTATGTGCTCACTTCCTCTTTCCAAAATCTAGATGGTTTAGCACCACGTCTCAGACTGAATTATTGGCCCTGATTCTCCACTCTGGACCCACACTCTATTTCACATACCTTTGTAGTTCTTCCTATGAAAGGTAGAATGAACTTTCCAAGTCCTTTGGACACTGGAATGAGAGCAGAAAGTGGTGGTTCACCAGTTCTGAGCTTAGAATACTGGCATATTTTCTTACCCTATTAATTGCAATTCTGCCATCTCTATGAGAATACCTTCCCTTGAGTAGCTGCTGCTGCTGTCTCAATCTTGGCCCCAGAATGAACAGATATGTAAGAAATAAATGCCTATTATTGCATACAATTGAGGTTTATGGACTGCTTATTACACAGCAATAGCTGACTCCAACACATAACTTCACTTTGACAGAGCAAACATATTTGAACTTTCTTCTCAGATAAGTGAGGCAGCATTCGAGGCCTGGATCCCAGGATTCTGGGCCCATGGCCTTCACAGTAATCACCGAGTTAGTTTAGAGAAAATGGCTCTTCAACAGCTAAGACAAGATCAAACTGCAGAGTCCTATCAAAGCATCAGAGAGAGAGGAGGGGTGGAAAGGCAGATGCCAGATAAAGAAGCCTCAAAACAAGAGGTAGTGGTGTCTAGCCAAGGAAGGTAAATTCCTTTATGGTTATTGAGGGAATGAAGGGGGAAGGGATGGTTAGGGAGTCTGGGACGGACATGTACCCATGGCTGTATTTAACATGGATAGCCAACAAGGACCTGCTTAACAGCACAGGGAACTCTGCTCATTGTCATGTGGCAGCCTGGATGGGAGGGGAGTTTGGGGGAGAATGGATACATGCATATGTATGGCTGAGTCCCTTTGCAGTCCACCTGAAACTATCACAACATTGTTAATTGGCTACACTCCAATACAAAATGAAAAGTTAAAAAAAATTTCCCTTAAAAAACCAAGTAAGTTCTTAAAGAAAATTAATAGGATATGAGACCCAAAATAGATTTCTTGAGGGCTTGACTCTTTTGAGGGAGGTCTATGTCCTGCCTCCTGACAAGAGAAGGAGTTGTTAGGTTAGTTCAGAAAAAGGGCCTTTTGGGAGGATGGGATTAGCAGATGCAAACTATTACACACAGGATGGATAAATAATGAAGTCCTACTGTAAAGCACAGGGGACTATATTCAGTATCCTGTGATAAACCATAATGGAAAAGACTATAAAAAATGTACGTGTGTGTAAACTGAGTTACTTCGTTGTACAACAGAAATTAGCACAGCATTGTAACTCAACTATATTTCAATTTTTAAAAAATTAGAAAAGGGGGGCTTTAATAGAGAATTATGTAAACTCTTCCCTGGTGGGTCAGCTGTTAAAGAATCTGCCTGCAATGCGTGAAACCTGGATTCAGTCCCTGGGTTGGGAAGATCCCCTGGAGGAGGGCATGGCAACCCACTCCAGTATTCTTGCCTGGAGAATTCCACGGACAGAGGAGCCTAGTGGGCTACAGTCCATGGGCTCACAAAGTGTCGGACATGACTGAGCAACTGTCACTTCACACGTAAACTCTAGCTCCCTTTCTTCCTCTAGAGACACAGGAATGCGACAGGCCAGCAGGGGTCAGCACCTGGTAGGTAGCACAGCCCTCCGGGCTGTATCAGGTGTGGCCTCTCTCCTTAGGCACAGACTCGCTCTTCCCCAGATGTCTGGATCACATTCAAACAGGCCCATTTTCCACCTAGCACTGGCTATGGAGGCAGTGTGTGTGCTTAAGGCCTAGAGCAGCTGTGCAATAGAAACAGTCTAGCGTCTTTGCTGTCTGGCGTGGTAACTGCTATCCACGTGTCATTAGTGAGCACTGGAAATCTAACTGGTGTGGCTGAGGAACTGATTTTTACATGTAAATTAAGTTAAATTTTAAATGGGAAAGTAAAAAAATAGTAGAAGTGTTAGTTGCTCAGTCATGTCCAACTCTTTGCAACCCCATGTAGCCCACCAGACTACTCTGCTCATGGGATTCTTCAGGCAAGAGTATTCAAGTGGGTAGCCAATTCCCTTCTCCAAGAGATCTTCCCAATCCAGGGATCGAACCTGAGCCTCCTGCGTTGCAGGCAGATTCTTTACTGTCTGAGCCACCAGGGGCTAGTGGCTATTATCCTTGACAGCACAATTCTAGAAGGCAGTGTGACTACCAACTCCAGGGCATCATGAACACTTAATAGATATTACTTGTTAACTATGGGAGCTTATTGAGAGGCCTCATTTCTCAGGGAAGGAGTGAATGAATTACTCATTCCATCTGCTCTGCCCAAATAAGACAGAAGATCCGGTAATATGCTGGCAGGTGGCGTCTTGTCCACTTTCCCCCATCAATGTGCTGGGTTGGGGGTGGTGGTGTTCCCAGTGACATCCGACAACAGCTGGGGTAGACCTGCAGCTGCCTGCCCCTCAGGCACATCTCAGCCTGTGGTAAGGCTTTAACGTCAGACAGCTAATGTTCTAGCGATGTCAGTTCTTATTCTTCCCATTTCTTACTCTCAAGAATGCCTAATCTCACCATCTACAGGGTCTCCCAATACAGAGCATTGCAGAACTTTCTGGTTTTAAAGAGCTTTGAACTTGAGATGCTGAAATACAATCGTTATCTTGTCGGGCTTTCTCCCCAAACAGGACTGTCAGCACACAGACTAAAGACTCCTCAATTCATCCTTTCTTTTATCCCCAGAGGAAGGGAATCACCATTTAATCTTATTTCTAACATGCTGGAAGCTGCCCTCATGATAAAAAGATCTGCTTCAGGAATCAGGGTGACTTTGCAGGATTACAGCCTAGATGGACTGGGAGACCCTCGGGCAAGGTAGATTTTGGTGGATCTCCCAGTTACTGAGTTGAAGTTGGGGATCACGGAGTGAGTCAACCAGGGGGAAAAGGTAGGCTAGTTCCTCTGAAAATGCAAAGGGGGTTCTTTTTTTGGAGAGGAGGGGGCATGGCTTTGTAACCTCTTGGTGGGTCCTAAGTGATGTTTTCCCCCTGCAGAAAAAAGTGTCCTAAATCCACAGATGTTCCATGCCTTTGGTCTCTTCCTTCTTGATCAATCTTCCAATCAGTTAAGATTTTCCCGTGCTATCATTTAATTTGTATCAATAATTTAGTATTCACAGGTTACAACAAGAACTGGTTTTTTAAGACCATCGACTGTCATTGAACAATAAACATAAGTTCCTTCGGCCAGTTTTCAATAAACCCAACACAGTACAAACATTAACAGCTTGTAGACTCCTTATCATAGATCTATACCCCAATGCCCAGTAAAGTAATGCTCAAAATTCTCCAAGCCATGCTTTAGCAATATGTGAACCATGAACTTCCTGATGTTCAAGCTGGTTTTAGAAAAGGCAGAGGAACCAGAGATCAAATTGCCAACATCTGTTAGATCATGGAAAAAGCAAGAGAGTTCCAGAAAAACATCTACTTCTGCTTTATTGACTATGTCAAAGCCTTTGACTGTGTGGATCACAATAAACTGTGGAAAATTCTNAAAAAGTTGGCCTAAAGCTCAACATTCAGAAAACAAAGATCATGGCATCCGGTCCCATCACTTCATGGGAAATAGATGGGGAAACAGTGGAAACAGTGTCAGACTTTATTTTGGGGGGCTCCAAAATCACTGCAGATGGTGACTGCAGCCATGAAATTAAAAGACACTTACTCCTTGGAAGAAAAGTTATGACCAACCTAGATAGCATATTCGAAAGCAGAGACATTACTTTGCTGACTAAGGTCCGTCTAGTCAAGGCTATGGTTTTTCCTGTGGTCATGTATGGATGTGAGAGTTGGACTGTCAAGAAGGCAGAGTGCCGAAGAATTGATGCTTTTGAACTGTGGTGTTGGAGAAGACTCTTGAGAGTCCCTTGGACTGCAAGGAGATCCAACCAGTCCATTCTGAAGGAGATCAGCCCTGGGTGTTCTTTGGAAGGAATGATGATGAAGCTGAAACTCCAGTACTTTGGCTACCTCATGAGAAGAGTTGACTCATTGGAAAAGACTTTGATGCTGGGAGGGATTGGGGGCAGGAGGAGAAGGGGACGACAGAGGATAGGATGGCTGGATGGCATCACTGACTCGATGAACGTGAGTCTGAGTGAACTCCGGGAGATGGTGATGGATAGGGAGCCCTGGCATGCTGCGATTCATGGGGTCGCAAAGAGTGAGACACGACTGAGCGACTGAACTGAACTGATACCCCAATGCTCCAATGGATGGGCTGCAGCTGGGAGAAACACCCCACAAAGCCTGCTCGAAATGGTTGGGTTGGAGGTAAGTTTGGGCTCCAGTGTTGTCAGCTGTTAACAAGTTACTCCAAAACATGGGGGCATAAACCAGCCGTTCCTAGGCTCACAGACCCCAAGAGTCCATAGTGCCTCCTCACCTCTGTTCTAGTCAGCATCGGTTGGGGTGGCTTGTGGATCGGGGACTGGAATCATATGAAATAAGATTGCTTATTCTCACATCTGCCTCCTGGGGTGGACACATCCCAACAGCTGGGGCAGAGAGTCTGGGGGACCATGGACATCCCTCTCCATCCTTGCATCGTCTTTCCTGAGTGACAGTTCCAGGGAAGCTGGCTTCTTCCACAGGAGCTCAGGACTCCAAAGGTCCATGTCCCAAGAAACAGAGACAGAGCTAAGGGGGGAGCCCTACCGCCTTTGTTGACCCAGTCTGGGGGCACACAGTGTTACCTCCACCCCACTGTGTTTGCTGGAAGGGAAGCCCTAGCGAGCCCACAGTCAAGGAGACAACCAGACTCTATTTGTTGATGGCAGGAAAGTTAAAGGATGTGTGGCCATGGGTTGAGCCGCTGCAGGTGGGCAGGAGTGGCTGGTGTGGGGAGGTATGTCGTGCCACAAAGAAGAGCTGGGCAGTGGCTGGGAGCCCTGGCCTGCCCCAGGGGTCCACCCTGCCATTGCTTTACACTTTGGTTTGGGGGAACTGGAACTATTGAGCACTCTTAAACAGTAAAAGCAACTGGCTACAGACCCTTTATGAATCTGAGGAAGGAGTCAGGCATGGTTCTTCCCAAAGAATCATGAGAGTGAGAAGGCTGTGCATTTAAAATTCGCTCTGCTTCCCTTGGGAGTAACAATTCCCAACACTCTTCAAATTCACACTTATTTCATGAAGTATTAACTCAGTTGATCCTCACAAAGACTCTGTGAGGCTGGCATGATTACTGTGCCCATTTTTCAGACGAAAAGCAGAAGCACAAGAAGCATAAAAGTCACTTGCTTAAAATCACTTAATTAATATATGATTGTTATGAGCTGAATTCTGCCCCCCCAATTTATGTGTTTTTGCTTTAACCCCCAGGACCTCAGAATGTGACTGTGTTTGGAGATGAGGCCCTTAGGAGGTGATGAAAGTAAAATGAGGTCAGATAGATGGGCCCTAATCCTGATGTCTGTATAAGAAGAGATTAGGACACAGACATGCACAAAGTGGGGACCGTGTGAAGACTCAGGAGACAGACAGCCACCTGCCCGCTGAGGAGGAGGCCTTGAAGAAACCAGCTCTGAGACACCTTGATCTTTGAATTCCAATCTCCAGAACTGTGAGAAAATCACTTTCAGTTGTCTAAGGCCCCCAGCCTGCAGGACTGTGTTGTGGGGGCCCTAGCAAACGAATGCAGTGGTGACACTGGAGTCTGGACCCAGGTAGCCCATTCCCGGGGCTGCAACGTGGGAAAGCATCCCCTGGGGACCTCCCCCAGTGACCCTCTTCCCAGTCCCCTCCCTGCACCACCGCCCCCTACCTCCCGGCGCGACCCCAGGACAATGCGTTTTAAGACAGGCTGGGCCTCCTCCCCTGAACATTTCCAGGAGGATGCCCAGTGCAGATGCTAGAAGAAGAAGCCAATTCCAGGAGAGGAAGTAAAAGAAAAACAAAAAGAAAAAGACCGGAAAGGAGATCATTTAAACTAGGACGACAGGAGATTTAAAGCTCCCTGGGATCTGGCTTGGAAGTTGGAGATCAAAAAGAAAAATCCCATGGCCCTCAGAGCTTCCCTGCCTTCATTACCCTGCGGTTATGTAACCTGCAGCCTCAGCTGAACCGGGTTCGGAGTTCTCGCTAGGGCATCACCACTCTTTTCATTAAATCTCTCTTTTTACAACATTGCTGTGACACAGGCAGCAAGTGTCCAGGGCCAGCAGTGGGGCTGAGAGTGGGTGGGCATGTGGGTGGTTCAGGAGCCACATGGCTTGCACACCTCCCCCAGGACAAGCCACCATGGCTTGCACACCACCCCGAGAACAGCCCCTAGCTCTGACCTCAGAGGGGACCCTTGAACTGCCCTCCACCATGAGGCTTGGTTAGACTAGCATGGTTTCCACCCCTATTTGTCCTCCCCAATCTGACTGGAACAAATGTAATGGATGGTATCCATGGTGAGAAGAACAGACCTCAGGGATGAAGCCAGCCCCACTGGACATCTTGGAGTCCTGAGGTTTTGAGACTGGAGGCTGCTTATACTCCTCACCGGCTGGTGGTGAGGGTGGCAGGAAGAAGGACCTGGACATTTGGCTGCCACAGTCCCAGGGGCTTCTCTGGGAACTCAGAAGTGCCCAGGGCTGTGGGTAGCCCAGATGTACAGCACAGAGCAAGCCCAGCAGGTGCACTCTGCAATCAAGCTAGAGACCCATGGCTCATCAGCATGTGGAGTCTGGACCAAGCGGCATGAGGGATCAGCTGTAGAGGAGTCTTGTGACATCAGCTTCATCTGGAGCTTTGTCCCCTTTAGACTAAGCTCTGCAGGCTGGGACCACATCCGCCTGACCTGAGTGCTATCCAGAGTAGTGACGGTGGGTCACATTCCCCCCAGTCAGGCCTGTGAGGACACGGGCTCCACCTGCATGGCCCGTCCAAGCAGGCACTCGGTAATTGTTGGATGCATGAAAGAGCAGTGATTGGTCCATAGTTCTCCCACCGGCGGGAGGTCTGAAGCACCTGCAGAGGTGGTTTGCTCTCTCCTTCCCCTCTTTCCTTGAAGATGCCCTGGAGGGAAGCAGCACCTGGGACAGAGCCAGGTTTGGGCTCTTGGCTGCAGCCATCTTCAGGAGGATGGTGATGTGGCGGGGTGCTGGCATCGCTATAGATGTGGCTCAGTGCTAAATGATCAAAACTCCTCAATGGCTCCTAGGCCTTCCAATATCCTCCAAACAATCAGACACTTCCTGGAACCCATTTTCTTAGGGTGACTTGAACATAGAAGCTTCCTTCCTAGCTCAAATGCCTGCTGTTCAGGTGGTCCCAGCATCAGTGGGCATATCTAGGTCAGCCATCTCAGAATGGACCCTGGGCCTGAAAACTGCAGAGACACAGAACTTGCTAGAGTGTTTTCGACAACTCACCTCATGCTGTCCCCTGACCGGGTGCATGTGGATGCTCACGGGTCCTGGGTGGCTCTGTCCAGAGGACTGGAAGGACCTGCTGCCCAGCTCCAGGGGTGAGGTCGTCTGGTGACCTACAGCTGGCAGTTCCCCGGGCTGATCTGCCTCAGCTGCAGACAGCAGCCTTGCCCAAGGTCATGGCCTTCTTGGGTGGCCTTATCTACTAACCGAGAGATGCAGTGCTATACAAAGTGGGCCATATTTTTTTTCAGAACTCTCTGCCTGGTCGGCTGAGGCTTTGGAGAGTCTGCTTTGCAGCCTGACTTCATCTCCCTCCCCCTTCCCTTCACAGGTATTGGTCACTAAAAACATCTTGTTCCCAGAACTCTGTCTTGGTGGGTGTCTTCTTGCAAAAAACCCAGCTGGTGACAGCGTGTCATTAATTCATTTAAAATGTCTAGACTCTCCCTGATTTGATCTCTTCCTGATAGATTAAAAAAAAAAAATGAGACAAAACCCAAACATAAACCAAACTACAGCAAACAATAATAATAGCAGCTGGAAAAGGAATTAAACCCCTTGGTGGGAAAGATCCTCTGTCCCATAGAGGTCTGTTCAAAGATGAAGCTAAAGACCACATAATCTGTGAGATTAAAGCTTAAAAGATTATGGTTTTAAAAGGGGATTATGGCTTGGATGAGGAGCAAACACAGAGAGATTCACTAATGAAAACATATACACCCAAACACACACCCCCCAGAAAATTTCAATTTGGGTTGTTGGATGCTAACTCAGGAGATCATTTGATCTTCCTTGAGCACTCCTAGGGCTTCAGCCTCATTCTTCATTATCAGTGTCAGGGTTCTTAGCAGAGAGATCCAAGTCAAGGATTCATCTGTGTCAACAGAAGCCAGGTCACAGGCATCTGCAGAGTTGGAGGCAGTTTAGTCAGAATCCACACGGCAGCCCGAGGGGCCTCAGGGCCACAGACCGCACTTTCCTGATTCAACAATGTGAGCTGGTCCTTGGTTAACAAGAGCCTGCATGCATCACACGCAGGATGGGACCCGGGGCAGAGGACGACATTGTGCTCCCGGAGCCCACAGCCAAGCTGGGCGACCCAGAGGAGCACAAGCAAAGTGCAAAGGGGAGGGCTTCCTTGGTGACTCTGCCTGTCAATGCAGGAGACATGGTTTCAGTCCCCGGTCAGGAAGATCCCACATGCCACGGAGCAACTGGGTCTGTGCGCCACAGCCACTGAGCTTGTGCTCTGGAGCCTGGGAACTGCCACTGCTGAGCCCACGCGCCCTAAAGCCTGTGCTCCACAACAAGAGAGGCCACCACAGTGAGAAGCCCGCGTGGTACAACTAGAGAGTAGCTCCTACTCGCCACAACTCGAGGAAAGTCCGTGCAGCCACGAAGACCCAGCACAGCCAAGAAATAAAAAGCACATAAATAAAATTATTTTTAAAAAAAGAAGTGCAAAGGGGAAGAAAAGCAGAGTGGAATCCAGAGCAAGGTTCTGGGGTGAAGCCCAACGTCTGGTGAAGGAGAGTCAACGGGTCCTTGGCACGAAGGGACAGCTGCTCAGAGAGGAAGGGCTTGAGCTGGAACCTGCAGGAAGGGAATTTAGAACAAAGATACTACTGCCTGACCAAGACCATAGAAAGAGGTCTTGAATATTTACTGGTATCATTCTAAGTGCTTTACACATGTTCATTCCTGTAACTGTCACAGTGACCTCCCAAGTAAAAACTAGAACCCATTTCACAGACAAGGGAACTGAGGCACATATAACTTAAATAATGTGTTTAATGTCATACAGGTAGCAAATGGTGGAGATGGGATTCATTCCCAACGGTGTGACTCTAAATTCTCTTAATTATACTTTTAATCTTACGGTTTTCAAGATGCCACTCTCACCAACCCCTACACTTCTTCAGGGACATTGAAGAATAGAAAAGGCAAACAGATGCTTGTTCAATCTGATGGCAAACACTGCAGAGCTCATTACTGTTATCACTTCCACTAGTTTCCACAAATACAGAGACCCCTACACTAAATGCTTTTTGATCTCAAAGTTCTTTTTCAGATCAAGATTTTCCCATTATTTAAAAGCATATACCCAGAGAAAACCATAATTCAACAAGACCCATGCACCCCAGTGTTCACTGCACCACTATTTATAATAGCCAGGACATGGAAGCATCCCAGATGTCCTTTGACAAAGGAATGGATAAAGAAAATGTGGTAATATACATACTGGGATATTGATAGTGGAAGTGAAAGTTGCTCAGTCATGTTCGACTCTTTGCAACCCCATGGACTATACAGTCCATGGAATTCTCCAGGCCAGAATACTGGAATGGGTAGCCTTTCTCTTCTCCAGGGGATCTCCCCAACCCAGGGATTGAACCCAGGTCTCCCGCACTGCAGGCGGATTCTTTACCAGCTGAACCACCAGGGAAGCCCAAGAATACTGGAGTGTGTAGCTTATCCCTTCTCCAGTGGATCTTCCCGACCCAGGAATCAAACTGGGGACTCCCGCATTGCAGGTGGATTCTTCATCAACTGAGCTATCAGGAACTCAGCCATAAAAAGGGAAAAAATTGTGCCATTTGCAAGAGATGTGGATGGACTTAGAGACGTAAGTCCATACAGAGGGAAGTAAGCCAGAAAGAGAAAAACAAATATCGTATATTAATGCATGCATGTGGAATCTAGAAAATGGCACAGATGAACCCATTTGCAAAGCAGAAATAGAGACACAGACATAGAGAATAAATGTATGGATACCAAGCGGGTGATGGGATGAATACGGAGATTAACATATGTACACTACTGTGTATAAAATACATATGGCTTCCCTCATAGCTCATTTGGTAAAGAGTCTGCCTGCAATGCAGGAGACCCTGGTTAGATTCCTGGGTCGGGAAGATTCTCTGGAGAAGGGATAGGCTACCCACTCCAGTATTCTGGCCTGGAGAATTCCATGGACTGTATAGTCCATGGGGTCACAGAGTCGGACACGACTGAGTGACTTTCACCTTCCACTTTCATGTATAAAATAGATAACTAATGAGAACCTACTGGTAATTACTCAGTGCTCTATGGTTACCTAAATGGGAAGGAAATCCAAAAAAGAGGGGCTATAATGTGTATGTATGGTTGACTCACTTTGCTGTATAACAGAACATAACACAACATTGTAAAGCAACGATACTCCAATAAAATTTTTTAAAATAAAATCAAGAAAAAAGAATCCCATCTTTGGAAATCTGTACTTTGAGGTTAGGAAAAATATAAAAGTAAAGACAATAAACATGGGGAGAGCTGGCAGAGAAAAAAAGACGCCTACTCGTAAACTAGTCCAAGTGAGTTGCAGAAGTTAAAAAAGTGGGTTTTTTTTTTTGGTCCTAAAAAAAAATCTGTGGACCTAATGTTTCCCTAAAAATGGATGTTCTAAGAGCAATCCCGCCCTGCTTGCTGTAATGAATGGGACTGGAATCAAGCGTTGCTTGTCCCTTGGTGTGATTTCCCCATAATGTGGAGGAAGGGCAGCAGATCACAGTGCACTCCCACCTTCGTGTTTTATTCTCCTTAGTCACAGAGAGAGTCTGGGGGAACATTCGAGGGCTTCATCAAATCTTCTGAGTCTCTGTCCTAATCCTTTACTCTCTGAGTCACTCTTTCGGAAGGATTATAGAGCCCGTGTCATCATACTTGTCTCACTTTCTCCCTCCACAGGGAGACCTTCATTTATTTTAACGACTTTGTGAGTGAGGTGTGAGCAATCCTCCAACACGTCAGCTTCATGAAACCTGCATTTTTTGGGGATGTCAGAACATCCAACAAATCCCCATAAACTGGACACAGAGGCTGAGGTAATGGGTGGGAAAGGATGCTATTGTTGAGTATGGAAAGGCGCATGGGAGGCGCAGTTTTTTCCAGTGCTTGGCTCATTAGTGAATATTGTGTGTTTTGGCAACTTTGCTTCCTCGTGCAAACTGCTCCCAGCAGGGACTTGGTTAATAAACACTAGAGGCAGACCAGTGAGGACCCCTGGCTCCGCTATACACAGTACTCTCTCTCTATGCCTTTAAAGAAAGCATATCCTCACTCTTCTTCCCTGAAGCCTTCTTGTGACATGGTGATTCTACAGAGATAATGAAAGCACACCAGAAACATGCAGCAAGTGTTGCTGCTGCTGCTGAGTCACTTCAGTCGTGTCCGACTCTGTGCGACCCCACAGACAGCAGCCCACCAGGCTCCCCCGTCCCTGGGACTCTCAAGGCAAGAACACTGGAGTGGGTTGCCATTTCCTCCTCCAATGCATGAAAATGAAGAGTGAAAGTGAAGTCGCTCAGTTGTGTCTGGGTCTTCGAGACCCCATGGACTGCAGCCTACCAGGCTCCTCCATCCATGGGATTTTCCAGGCAAGAGTACTGGAGTGGGGTGCCATTGTGTTGCTAACTAGCAAAAATAAGTCACTGACTTAGTTATGCTCCTTCGTAGAACTGTGTGTACTGACAGGAGAGACAGACACCAAAGAGTTGACTTTAACTCATGTCATAGAAAAATACACCGGGATCTTGAAAATTGTACCATTCATTTGGCAACTAATCGTTGACCAACCTGTAACTTCAAGTTGTTTGTTGCCTTAACTTGTATTTAGATCTCATATTGCTAATTAATACTCACTTCTTTATGCATTTTCTTGACACCCTTACCCCCACACCACCATCACCAAAGAAGCTTATACCAGAAGAATCAGCTTGGACAGACAGGCTTAGGAGTCTATTAGAGATGATCACTGGCAGACATGAATAATAAAACTGAAAAGATTGCTATGGGAGTTTGAAGAAGAGATTATCAACCTGGTGAAACCATGGAAGGCTTCCTGCAGGAGGTGACATTTAATACATACTTGTAGAATAAAAATGACTATGCTTTCAAAATTGGGAGATGGTGTGGAGTGAACAGAGATAAGGAAGGGCATTCCAGCCAGGAGGAAGAGCACATGTGTAAGCACTTGAATGAGGTAAAACCCGGCACAATGAGTGGTTGGTTCAGTTCTGCTGTAAGCGTGGTATGAGTGAAAGCCAGCCAGAAACGGGAAATGACCACAGAAAGTGGGCCTTGCAGGCAAGAGACAAGATCAAGGAGGTTTAGGAAGTTTAATCAGTGTGAAAATGGATTTGAGGAAGAGAGGATAAAGTCAGAGGGGAGGGGCCTCTGGTGGTCCAGGTGCCCAAGAGTGGAGGTCTGCACTAGATTGGTATCAGTGGACTTACAAAGGAAAGGACAGATACAAGTACTGCTGTGATGGAAGACTCAATCAAATTTGACAATGGGCTGGACATGGAGGGTCTGTGTGAGGCTGAGGCTTAAACTGCGGGTGTCAGAAACCAAGGAATGCACTCAGTGTGCTTTGGGCTAGGACACTGGTCTCCTGCCTTCAGACTAGGACTTGAACTGGAACTTAACTAATAGCTCTCAAAGGGTTCTCAGGCGTTTGAACTTGGAGTATCCCATGCCATCAGCTCTCCTGGGGCCTCCAGCTTGCTGACTTGCCTGGTATCTCCTGGGATTTGTCAGCCTTCATAACAGTGTGAGGTAATTTCTCATGGCAAATCTCATCTATATATACAATTATGTATATATATATGATTATATATAATCACACATATGATAATATTTTACATATATAGTATGTATGATTTATATATATATATACACATGTGTTCTCTAATGAAACCAGACTAATAGTCAATAGGCAGAATTTAGTTCAAGGTTTAGACTTTGAACTGGAGGCTGTCCCCTGGAATGGCCCAGCAGCCCATTTGCAAACTAAATCCTGAGGACGCAAGAACAGCCGGGCCAGGGATGGAGAGTGTGGTGCCTGGCAGAGGAGGCTGAAGTTGAGATCAGACGAGTCTGTTCCATATCAGGTGGAGGAGATGGGACTATGGGCAGCTTAGCTGGGGAGGGATGTCCCCACTGAGGGGACCCAAGAGGAAGAAGGCATTTTGTGAAGCAGGGCAGAAGAGGATGCCCAGTAGGAAAAGCTCTGTGCATTTGCACCCCTAAGTTTGAGGAGCTTGAAGAGTCGGTCCCAGCAGGGGCGTGGGGGCAGGGAACAGGCCAAGTCTCATGTCATAGGTTCTCAGAGAGTATCTCTGCGCTGACTCAGCTTTCTGGTGGCTTCCTTGAAGATAACCATCTGGACGAGGCGACACATCCCTCTCTCCTTCAGGTGCATACATCTCTTCATTCATCTGTGAAGGACCCTGAGGGGCGGCAGTGGGGCAGGACCGACAGGAGGACTGAGTTTAAAGCCCAGCTTGGCCACACACTGCCCACACGTGCCATGGAATGGCCGAAGTGGACTGGGCTGAAGCACTGCAGTGAGGTTCTGTTCATGGTGGGACAGTCACTAGCATGTATGTGGACGAGTCACCCCACCCCCGCCCCAGCATCAGTCCACCTGCCCACCCTGGTCATTTTCCTGTGGCTCGTGACCTCCCTGGCTTTCTTCCTCTACACCCTCAGTCCTACATGCTCAGCCTCCTTTGATCTCCCTCCCACAAGTGAGGGATGCACATATGTCTTCTATTTATATTCATGGACAGAGAGGAGGTCAGTTAGATACTTCCTTGGGCTCTAAAGATTGATTCAGCAAAATCCAATGAATACTATTTGCCCAGCAGTCGTTCAGATTTAAATTCAATGAGAGGTCTTGAAACTTTATTGGAGCTTGAAATCCCCTACAGTAAATGTGTGTTCTGCATTTGAGCACCAAATAATTTTTAAACACCGAGCTATAGAATAAAAAATAAAATCAATACCAACTGGTCTTACTTCTATGGGCAATGCCTGAACCAATCTCCGCCAGAATCACCCTTGCAATAAGAAGCTCAGTTGAACAATATAAGTCACCCTCCTCCATGCTGGAGCCCTAAGCCCTTAGCAGGCAGTAAATAGAAGACAAGTCCACCCACATGGGTGGGCAACGTGTTTATGGGGAACCCAGGTGGGCAGTCACTCTCCCCTGCCCTACTCCAGGTTAGCATGTGGTTACAGGCATGACACCACAGGCCTGCTTTATCTCAGGAAGCTGCCTAATTTGGCCAACTTTCCTTTGCT
>SJYQ01005261.1:99201-162386 GCA_006410935.1 Redunca redunca
AGTTGAGGGGTGCGAGCTGAGTGTCAGAACTGGCTTCAGAAAGTGGGCACAGCTGTTCAGAACCAAGAGGGCCAGGGAAGGGCAACCTCTTCCTTCAAGTCCTACCGAACTTCTAGCTGCTGCTTCCAGCCTCCACTGGATGGAAGAGCTGGGAAAAAAAAGCAGCCCCATAGGTAGAATGTCTGTTTTCCTCTCAAAGCTATTAAATTGCATTCATTTTCCTTTGATTTGGCAAGTTCAACCAACTGATTTGTGGGGAAATGGAAGCTTTAAACAATTTGGTGGTTTGTCTTTTGCGGGGAAGATGCTAAAAGACCAAGTCACTAAAACAGAGGCTCCACAGGTAGATGTCAGAAAGCCCCTGCTGTAAAGAATGTCTCCTCCAAAGAAGATAGCACATGTTACACCTCTGGATAAGCAGATCTGCTGATGATGTGAATGGCAGCCTGCGGTGTTGAACCTTCGTCTTTTAACAGCATTGAATATTAATTGCTGCAAATCCCAAGAATCAGATAACAGAGGTTTCTGAAACTCATATATTGCTATGAAATTCTATCAGTAAGGGTACATTTTATAGAAAGAGAGAGGGAGGGAAGCAAGGATGGATGGAAGGAGAAGATAATAGACCTCTTTGTGGAGAAAGCTTAGTAGAAGTCCTAATTGGAAATAGACTACTTAAGCTGTGGACTTCAGTGATTTTAAAAAATTATAAGAGAAAGAACTAGAAATAAGCAGGGTGAAAAGTCTTTGAACATCAGCAGCTGTGGCTGAACTGGGTGAGCACAGTTCAGGCAAATACTTCACACAAATTGTGACACCGCCCCCTTGCCTCTCTTTGCTCATTCCACACCGTCTCCAGGCTCCCCAAGCCGAGGACCACTGCAGGACTGAGATGGGGGCAGTGTGGTCTTCTGCTTTTTCCTGATACCATTCTTCTGTCAAAAGTCAGATGCCACAGGCAGCTGGGTAGAGAGGTGAGAGTGTGGACTTGTCTGTGAAATGGATGGGGCATGATTCCTTGCTGGAATTTGCCGGAAATTTTGCTGGAAATCCCTGATACTTCTGAGCCGGCTTTGTCACCTGTCAAATTTGGAATTGTAACTTTTACTATATTTAGTTATCCATTGCTGTGTTTAGCAACTTAACGCAATAAACATTATCTCACAGGGTTTCTGAGGGTTTGGAATTTGGAAGTGGCTCAGCTGTGTTGCTCTGGCTCAGGTCTCACTAAACAGGGGCCACAGTCCATGTGATGACTTACAGGAGTCGGAGGAGCTGTGCCTACAGCAGCTCAGTCACATGGCAGGTGACCACATGGACGATGCTTGTTCAGTGCGGGAGGGAGACAGAAGGGCCTGAATACCAGGACCCTGGGGTCAACGGGATGTTATGTTCGGGGCTGGCTATCACATTTGTCAAATATCTTCATTTTCCAAACGGTTCTAAATGTTATTACAAGGAATAAATAAGAAAATGCACAGCAGTGCCTTGTTCTTAGTAAAGCCTGCCCCCTTGCACTAGGATTTGGAGCAATTCTAGTACGGCAGACGCTCAGTTTAGCATCATGGACAGAGTCCCAGAAGTAGAGGAAGCATGGCTTTACTAGAAATCTGACAAATTACAACTCAGAAGAGGTGGCTACTTAACTGTGGAAGGTGGACCGACCAAGTGGCTGCTCTACAGACAGTCTCAGCTTCAAGTATTCTGATCTATTGTTCACAATAAACCATCTTACTGTTCAACTAAACTCCAGTGTTTCCACACTCAAAGTGGACTTTCCAATTTAACTCTTGGACCTGGAAATACCATAAACCTTGGTCAGACCAAGCGCTCTGATGTGGGTGAAGGTGGGAGGGACGACCATCCCGGAGTAGGGGAGGCAGATATTCGAGTGAGGACAGCTGATCCAGATGCTAACAGGGAAGAGGGGAATGCTGAGAATATGAAGGGAAAAGGGTGAGATTTGCAACGAGGCAATGAGGCTAAGGTTAAAGGATCCATCCCCTCTCAGGAATGGAACAGAGGCCGAGGGGAAGGGAAGGACACTGAATGGAAGTCACAGAGAGGTGGGAGGCAGGATGACAGGGCGGAGTACAATTCCTCAGGACCAGCAACCAGGGGTTTTGAGCCAATCCCCCACAGCACCCAGGCTGCGGTGGAGACTCATACCTAGACGATGTGACAGGTGTCTGTACATGGCATCTAACACCTGGAGAGATCGCAGGTAGCACCCGGCTTTCCGACTCCTTTCCACCCACTGTGATGTCTCCCTAGGGAAAATGCCCCCAAATATTTCCCTAGAACATGGTCCTGTTTGGAATCTAACCCCTCACCAGGCCTCAGGAGCCCATTCCAGGTCTGCCTCTAGCCCTGGGCTCTCTGTCCAGCAGGTCCCTTCACCGGCCTTCTGCCTGGAATGCTCTGGGTCGTCACATGGCTCCTCCCTCACACCGGTCAGGTTTCAGCTTCGCTGCAGCCCCTTGCTCCCTGCTCACTGACGATACCCCGTTATACTATCATCAAACTGCTTCTGTCTCAAATTACCTTGCTGACTTACTGGGTCCTTATTTATCACTGGTCTTCCTTCCACTGGACACAGTCAACAGGAGAACTCAGGGGGCCTGTTTGTCAACATCACCTCCCTGAGCAATGGAACTATCACTTAGGATGTTTGCACTGATGGAGCAAATCTCTAGCCTACAGGGTGCCGCCGGGGCTTGTAGAAGCCTCTGCTGCCCTTTATAGGATAGTGTTTAGCCTCTTAATCATGTCTGACTCTTCACGATCCTGTGGACTGTAGCTGGCCAGGCTCCTCTGGCCATGGGGATTCTCCAGGCAAGAATACTAGAGTGGGTTGCCATGCCTTTCTCCAGGGGATCTTCCCCACCTAGGGACTGAACCCAGATCTCCCGCACTGTAGCTGTCTTTACTGTCTGAGCCACCAAGGAAGCCCTTAGAGGATTCCCTGGAATCCTCTGGAAACCCACTGGAAATCCCTACACGGACCTAGTGGGATGTGGCTCAGGGCAAACCCAGAAATGACAGAGGTGAAGACTGAATGTTTCTCTGCACTGGCTTTGTGAACATGGCAGGAATACAAGCTGTAGCCAGCACCCAGGAAGTCACAGCAGTTTTTTTGGACTGTATGCATACATGGCTCCAAGGCTGGCCAGCACACTTGGTTGTGAAATGAACAAGCAACTTAATGAGCAATTAAAAAAAAAAAAAAGACTGTAGGGGAAAAGATGTACCCAAACCCTGCAAGGTCCAGGAAACTTCTTCCTTCTGATGGCAAAAGGTTTCCTGTGTTCAAATACTGGCTAAGTGGTTTGACAACAGCCAGCCAGCTGAGTGGACAGGTTTTCAGGCTCCTGAAGGACTTGGTCACAGATATGAAGTCATTTTGGACTATTTATGGAGTCTGTTGATCCCATCTCTGATGGAGCTTGCTTGATAATGTGAACACCGAAAGCCTGCAAACAACCTCAGAAATATCTACAAAATGGACCCCACTTCCATACTGTTCTTTTCTTTGGAAACAGGGAGACATCAGGGACCCTGAAGCTGGAGAAGTGCAAGGTCTGCACGAACCATCATCCTGGCTCTGCAGCTGGGGACGGTCCATGGGCAGATGCTGTGCTGTGGCCAGGGGTATGCAGACCAAAACCCACAGAGTTTCAGCCCCAGCCCTAGCCAAACCAGGGCCAGGGACTTGCTTATTCCCAAGGACCTTTTCCTTCTAAATCCCATTTGGGGTCTGTAGAGGTGGAGCTGGCAGGGTCTGGAGACTGGAGCCTGGGGCAAGGAGAGGCAAGTGGATGGGAAGTGACCCACTGCTGGGGTAAAAGCTGCAGAGTTCCTGCCCCCACTCTGGTCCCAGCTTTGTGGGAAAAACATGACTTGAGAGGTCATGCAAGCAAAACCAAGTCAGCCAAAGATTCCAGGATGGAAAGCGAACACTTCACCCAGGACACGCCTCAGCTTTGCTTCCCTTATGTGAATGAGAACTCATCTGGTGGTCCCCTCAATCTTTCCTTCTTGTCCCTGAAACAGAGTCAGTTCCTCTAAAAAAAGAGACCGGAGAACAAGGGCAGAGGGGCTGACAAAGTCCTCAGGGACAGTGCTGCCGACATGGGACAGTGGAAGGGAATCCCTCCCCTGCTGGTGTCAGGGAAGCACACGGGGCCATGCTGTGCTGATTTTAGGAACGGAGGATAGAAAGAGCCTTAGGATCCATTTAGTTCCCCACCACATCCCAGAATACTCCATAATCAGGGCACATATATACAGAGTTCAGAGAAGGCCCTCAGTTTCCAAAAGGAGACATCCTTGTGGTTCTCACTTGGAGATGACGCCCCAGGTCACCCACCTCAGCATTCTCTATAACTGGTTCTAAAACAAGAGTTTTCAAGGATGCCCTGGACCTGCCCTGTACATCTAGACCAGAGAGAAGAGCTGTCTGACAATCCAGGACAGTTTCTTCTTCCAACTGTGAGACAAGTTCTACAACCCTCCAAGGAGGGCGGGGGCTTTGCTCCACTGGTTTATAGAGTCCCACAGAGATTAAGGACGCAAATTCTACAAATCTGGCTGTTTCTGATTCCCACTCTGCTATTCCTAGATGTGTGGTCCAGGGCAAATTTCTCCACCTCCCTCTCTGGGCTCTGTTTTCTCATCTGTAAAATGAACAAAAACAACATCCACACCGTGGGTTTGATAAAAGGATTAAAAACAAGTTACATATAATTTTGTATTAACTTAGTTGAGATCCCAATGTGTATTAGCTATTAATACATAAGCTGTTTTTAATTGAAAATGTAAAATAGTAAAATAAAAAAGGGAGCAGAAAAAGTTGTATACTGTTAAAAAAAAAAAACAAAAAGGGGGGAAAAAAGCAAAGATGCCATGGGGATTCTGGGACATATGTTTTTAGAAGCTGCACGTTGCAGGGGCCACAGCAGAGCAAGATGGGGGAGAAATAAGGTTTACTGTATACTGACCATGATCAAATCCAAGGCTCTGATGTTATCCGACAGCTGAGCCAGTCAGTGCTTGAGTCTCCCAGCCTTTGGCTACCACATTGAGTAACGTGTTCTAACTTTCCACACCCCAGTGGCAGCCATAGCTTTATCTTGGAAGAACAATCACAAACAAATAAAGCCCATGAGGCTGTTTTCTTTCTCATTTCCTAGGGAATGGCACTCACATATACCCACTTCAGGGAAGGATGAGCTCTCTTTGTTGCCATGGAGACAGAATCCCCTTGGTTGAGTCAAGGGAGTGAGAGCCCCAGGCCCACCGCTGTTCCATCTTACCCCCTTGTCAAAGCCAGGCCTTCAGAACACGAGCTCCCCTGTTGCCCCAGATGGTCCATGCACTATCTGAAAAGGTTAATGACAACTGTTTCTTGCTTTTAGAGATTCAGGTTCAGGAGGGAATAAATTCTAACTTCACATAAATAATTGGAGATGGGTCAGAATAAATAAGAATAGACTAGAAAAGTAATTTTATTATATTAAAAAAAAGCCCCCAACCCAAAAGAGCAAAATTTACCTTGGTCATCTACCCAGCTTCTCCGAGTCCCTATTGCCTGATGAATCTGAAGGCTCGTATGGCTTGTCAGGAGCTCAGAGATCCTGGACATCCCCATGACACTGCAGCCTAGTATGAGCTGATAAAACAACCCGGCTTCCTCTGGACCGAGGGTGGGCAGGGGGAATGGGTGAGGAAAGGAGATGATGGAGAACGCAGTGGGTCAAGCCACACCGGGTTACATGCCATGGATTTCAGCGGTTTCGTTCTGGCTTCACCATATGCAAAACCACCACGTCTGGAGGTCTGTGCAGCTCCTGGGTGCCAGCTGTAAATTCACAGGGGCTGGCTGGCACAAGGTGGGCAGCGCTGTCCAGGACTCAGGCACATCCCTGTGTCTGGGAGCCTAGGAGGAGCTAATGAGGGTTTTCCCCACAAGTGACACCAACAGGAGTGGGAGCTCCACGTGCAAGAGCTGGGGGGCTGCTCACTTGAGGCTGAGCAGGTGTTCCAAGACAGAAGCCTCCAGGCCAAGTGCCTGGTGAGTAACAGACAGCCAACCACACTTTCAACGAAAAAGCACCTCACAGTGTGTCTCAGTGACCCTACCGAGTTTCTGGATCTGACACGGCGTGGGAGACTTCAGAATGTGTTCGGTAACGAGCTGACTGTTCTCTGAAAATTCACTCTGCAAATTTCTCACGACCGAATTGTGCTCATCTGTAGAGTCAGGACTCATGCACATCACTCAGGACAAAAATCCCAGACTCTTCCCTGACTGATCTCATTTGACCCCCCCTACCCCCGCCATTTTCAATTTACCAGCAAATCCTCTTGATGTCATCTCCAAAAATATTCTAAATAGAACAACCACATCTTCTTATATTTAGTGCCCAGAATTCAGCTCTTGCCTCATCACTGGTTTCCCCACCACCATCTTGTCACCATCAGGTTCCTTTCTCCAAGGAGTCGTCAGAGCAAACTTTGCCAGAGGATAAATCAGATGTTACTCTACAGCTTAGAGCCCTCCCATAGCTTCCCACAGCACCCAGTCCCCACCACGACCCGTCCCCGCCAAGCTCTCTCCCATCCACACCCCTCCCCCTTCCACACTAGGCTTCCCAGTTGGCCTTTGCTCTGACCTTCAACAATGCCATGCTTGTTCATGTCTGAACACCCAACTACTCCTTCCCTGGGATTCCTTTCCCAGGTCTCCATACAGTGCTGCCTTTGTCATCTGGGGTTCTTTTGTGACACTTTCCCAGACCACTTCCCTAGAGCTGCTCCCCCTCCTCCCCTACAGGTCCCCCATCCCATTGCTCACAGCATTTCCTTCAAGGTCTCATCTTTGCACCACAGTCTGTCCATGCTCCTTGCCTGTGTCCCCCTTCTGGTCTGTGAGCTCTAGCGGTGCCAGGACCTTTCCCACCCTGTTCGTCTCTGTGTGTCTTGTGAATGCACATAAAAGGCAGTGAGTGGAGACCCTCAGAACACCAATAATTTTGTTTCAAGACTGTGTCTCAAGTTCTGTCCAGAGTCCCCACTGTCTCAACCCGGCTTGTCATTGGGGCACCTGGTGGCAGGTGGTGACATATATCCACTCATCATCTAATGCCCCAGGCACTTGTCAGATAGTTCCTGGGCACGTTTGTGTCAGGCTACGGGGCCTTGTGATCGCTATCTCTGATCCATACATCAACCCTCCCTTTCTCTGTGTCAAGGGTCACTTAGTAAATGCATCAGAGATTGACTGAGTGCCAGCCACATGTGGGCAGTCCTCTGGGTGCTGTGGACAGAGTGGGAACCAGGGGGAAGGAGGCTGGGCTCTCAGAGACTCACAGCCTGGCACCACGATGGTTTCCCGGTGGAAAAGAGCTCCCCTCATTTCTGTAGCATCTTCACACACCCCATCACCTTCGGGATGAGGGGGGCTGGTCACCGCACACGCCTCTTCCTGCTGCCCTTGGCTCTGTTCTTTCCTTGCGCTAGCCTGTGGGATTAGCCCACCCGAATTTTACAGCATCCCAAAGGCACAGCTGTCTATCTGCTTGGCTGGCGTGTTTCCTCTGCTCAGAGAGGAACTCAAATGTCTGAAACAGTGCCTGCAACTAGAGTCTTACAAAAAAAAAATTGTTTTTTTTAAAGTTTTATTTGGTGCCATTTTCTTTATGGAGTGGGATTTAGTAGTGTTTTCTCACTCCATTAAACTATCAACACTTGCAGAGGGACCTTCCCTGGAAATGCTTTATAAATCAATATCTCTTTTTCCCACACTGTCTATAATCCTTACTTTGTTTTACTTTTCTACAGCATTGGCCACCTCTGGACACACATGCTCTCTCTTTGTCCACTGTCAGACAATCTTGAACCCTCTCTCCATCAGTCCGTCCATCCATCTATCCGTCTATCTACTGATGTTTCATTTCTGTTGGATAATCAATACTCCAACAGATAATGGCCTGCTCCGACTCTATCCTTTCTTCACTGGTGTCTCTCTAGTGCCTACCACACTGCCTGGTACATAGCAGATACTCAGAAATATTTGCTGAATCGATGACTTACTGCCCAAAGAGGGAATATAGTAAAATTTCCCCCAGAACCCGATCCATGGACTACCACCACAGGTCTGAATTCACAGATACCGATATGAAGAAACAAACACCTCGAGTCTACATTTTTTTGTGCAAAGACAGGCTTGTGGTTCTAGATCTCCTCAGGCTATGGGGGCTGGCTACAGCTCCCACCACGAACACTTTAACCACACTTGCTCAAACCAGAAGCATGAAGTCTGATCAGTTTGGTCATAGCCCCTGCAGCGCTCTATGCATGTGGGGTGACAGGAGGGCAGGTGGGGCGCTCGGGGGACACGGGGCTGCGGGAATAGACACAGCGGCCTTCCTGGCACTCTGCACACACACGGTCACCACTTGCTCGTGTTCTGGACTTCTTCTTCTCCCCACTTCTTCACATCTCCTATGTGTGGGCTCTGCTCATGGACTAAGGGCTTGTGTGCTGCCAAGTGGGTCTCGGTGCCCAGACTGAGGGGCCCTGGGGCCACTTGGCAGGTTTAGGGGGCTCAGGAGTGGATGTGAGGGACTCAAGATGCCAGATCCCCCAGAAGGGTGGAAGCTCAGCAGATGCTGCTGCTGCTGCTACTGCTGCTAAGTCACTTCAGTCGTGTCCGACTCTGTGCAACCCCATAGACGGCAGCCTACCAGGCTTCCCCGTCCCCGGGATTCTCCAGGCAAGCACACTGGAGTGGGTTGCCATTTCCTTCTCCAATGCGTGAAACTGAAAAGTGAAAGTGAAGTCGCTCAGTCGAGTCTGACTCTCAGCGACCCCATGGACCGCAGCCCACCAGGCTCCTCTGTCCGTGGGATTGTCCAGGCAAGAGTCCTGGAGTGGGGTGCCATTGCCTTCTCCTCAGCAGATGCTACATATGCTAATTTAGGGTGAGGAGGAATTCCCATCTTTCCCTTTTCACTGGATCACACCCTCTGCTTCCTTGTGAGGCAGGTTTCGTGGGAATGCAAAGGCACTGAGCTGTGAATGGGAGCACAGCTGTGGTGTGGAGGGAGCTTCATGCACCAGGCCTCTGAGCTGGGCTTGAGGGGGAACCTCCCATTGCTGGGCTTTCAGGACCCCTGCAGCCCTAAACTCCTCGCAACTTAAGGGCTCTGTGACTGACAGGTTACCTGGTCTCTCAGAGCCTTGGTTTTCTCTTTTGTAAAAACACTGTCCTCTTCAGAGGGCTCTTGTGAGGATCAGAGGGGTTTCAAGCATGAGAGTAGCGCCAGGCACAGGCTGACAGCCAAGGATGCTTGTTTACAGAGACATGCTAAAGCAGGCATCTGCCAGCCAGAGGGCTTCTGTCCCTGGTCATTCACCCGTCAACCCGGGCTCAGCTGCTGGCGGGGCAGGGGCCTGGCTGGACGACAGGCGGCACAGGAGCCGTGGGATCCGTCTGTGCGTGACCCCGACCAGAAAGACACACGTGTCCAAAGACGGGCCTTCTGCTTGGGGTGGCTCTGGGATGGCTGTGAGGTTCTGGGCTCCTTGTACATTGGAAGGGAAGTGACCTTGCCTCTCTCTCCCACAGGATGAAAGGTCTCCAAGGACCTCTCCTACAAACTCAAATGCATCCAACACAAATGCCACAGTCACTTCAAAGCATTTGTAACAGCCCTAGTCTTTACTGATCTGAAGACAAAATAAACTGGACAGAATGTCTCAGAAGGACGGTCGAGCATCATGGTACACAGACCGCTGGACTTTAGAGTAAGAGGGTGAAAACCCCACTTAAAATGGCAAATCTTCCAAAAGGGGATACATATGAACTTATTTACAAAACTGAAGTAGAGCCATGGATGCAGAAAACAAACCAAGGGATAAGGGGTGGGGGAGGATTAAATGGGAGATTAGAAGTGACATATATCTATCTATCTATATATATAGATAATAGATAACTAATAATAAGTTGCCGTACAGCACAGAGAGCTCTACTCAATATTCTGTACTGGCCAAGATGGGAAAAAGAATCTAAAAAAAAGAGTGGAAATATGTATGTGTATAACTGATTCACTTTGCTGTATACCTGAAACTAATATAACACTGTAAATCAACTATACTCCAATAATTTTTTTTTAAATGGGCAAAGATTTGAACAGACTCTTGCCAAACAAGATGTATACTTGACAAGGAAGAAGCACATGAAAAGATACTCAACATCATGACTTATCAGGGAGATTCAAGTTAAAACCGTAGTGAGGTGCCATGCATGCTCACTAGAACGGCTGAAAGTAAAACAGAACAGTAGTCTGGAAGCACCAAGTGCTGGGGCAGATGCAGAGCGGCTGGAACACAGCTTGCTGGTGGGAATACAAGAGGGTTTCAGCCACTTTGAAAGTCTGTTGGTGGTTTCTTATAAACATACTCACCGTATGACCCAGCAATCCCACTCCTGCCTTATTTACCCCGAAGAAATGAAATCAGTGTCCACACAAGGACCTGTAATGGATCTGTACACATTTGGCTGTGTCACAGTAGCCCTAGGATACTGCACAGGCTTTGTTCTGTAGTCATTTATCTGCTTTCTATGATAACCAGGGACCAATGGTTACGTATGTGGAGTGGAATGGATCATAGTCTTTATCACTGGGGAGAAGGAGGAAAGCGTGGTTGGTAACCAACTGGGTAATTCTAGTTCCTGGTTCAGGGATGGTCAGGTGAACTAAGTCCAATCAGATTTTTGTTTGATGATGCTGAGGATGAAGGGTGGGGAGATATTCTCCTTCTTCTGTGAAATGTGTATATGAGGCCTGAAACTGCTACAGCCCCCAAGAAAAATAGTTATGTGGAAGAGAACAAAAGAGATTAGTGATAAGAGAATCACAGAAAATGGGGCTGGAGGCTCGATCAAACCATGCCTGATGTCCAGTTTTCTTCTGTATTTTTCAGACATTAATAAATTCCCATCCTCTAAGAGACCAAATTAGAGCTGGGGCTTTCTATTACCTGAAACCAAAAACCTCTTACCTAATCTAGATGGGGGTTCTGATCTCCAGGGATCATTTCAAGGAAGTAGAACAATCCAGGAGCAAGTGCTGTGAGCCAGAGCTAAAGTGAGAACAGAGAGCTGGGATGAGGATGCGGAGGCCACTGAGGCAGAGCAGCAGAGAGCTGTGTGGGTGACCTTAGAGGCGCCCGGGCCAGGAACAACAGGGTCTGTCAGGGGAAGATCAGGCGTGGGGCTCTGTTGGGACCTGGCCTTGTAGGGGAACAGAGGGGACAACCAAGGAAAAGATACCAGGGAACGTAAGGGAGACAGCCTTGAGCAGACAGATAGTCATAGGACAGGAGCATCCAGAGGGGACCATTTACGCTGCCTGGACCAACTGCCCAAGGCGGGCTGCCTCTTGCCCAAGGTCAAGCTTGGTCCAAGGACTGAGCAGAGCTGAGCCTGCAGATGGGGCTCAAGCAGGTACAGCTGCTCCTCGTCCCCTGCTCTGGATGAGGGCAGGGGATCTGCTTTCAACAAGATCTTCCTAAGGCAGGTGGCCTGCAGATGACGCTGGGAGAAACTCTCTTCTACTCAAATGTGGTAGAATATCCAGGGACCACACCAACTGGACCTGACCCAGGCCTTGGTCTACTCCTGCACCACAAATTCTCCCACTACAGCGTCCTCCCTCCTGGGCAGGGCCGCCGCCTGCACTTGGCCCCTCCTGGTTTCTCCATGGATCACTCCTTCTATTCCTTGAGTTCCCCCCCGCACCCCACCTCAACTCTAGCAGGGGATGGCAGGCCTATAGTTCCTAATTTTAGGTTTGGCAACTTGTGGTGTGAGATCTTCAGCCTTGCCTGTCCTCAGTTCCCACCCTCTTGGGGAGACTGGATGCTTTTCTGAACGGGAATTGGATGGGTGGTGTGTTGCTGGGTTTTGTCTGGGGAACAGTAAGCCAAAAACCAAGGTGCACAGGTAACTGAGGTGGCCTGTAGACCTCTCACTGTATTTATCAGCCTGAATCCCCTGTCTGTTTGGGGAACTGTAAACCCAGCAGTGGACGATGTCCTTTGGTTATGAGAGCAGCTTCTAGCTGAGCACTGGTTGGGCTGAGTGCTGCCACTGCCCGCTTGGGTCACCACCACAGTGCTGACACGTCCAGTCCTTGCTTTGCTTTGTTCCATTTCCTGCGTGCCTGAGTGCTATGTCACTTTAGCTATGTTCGACTCTTTGCCACGCTGTGGACTGTAGCAGGCCAGGCTCCTCTGTCTATGGGATTTTCCAGGCAAAAATACTGGAGTGGGTTGCCACGCCTTCCTCCAGGGGATCTTCCTGACCCAGAGATTGAACTGGCATGTCCTTCCTCTCCTGCATTGGCAGGTGGGTTCTTACCACTAGCGCCACCTGGGAAGCCCCTGTTTCATCTCCTACACTCAACATTTCTAAGGAACACCCACAAGCTAAGGGATAATTATAAGAACTCAATAATAACATCTGGAATTTTTAAGTCATAAGTTCCCCATGTGAAAAGAGAGTGGATTTGACAGTCCGCAGATGAGACTCAAATCCAGGCTGAACTACTTCACGGTTGCCCCCTGCCTCCAGCTACTCAGTCCTCTGTCTGTGAATGAAGATGACACTATTTTAAAAGTCAGGGGGTGCATTTCTACAAATACTTATAAAGTATCTAGTGTGGTGCCTGCACTTTGGTGCAGGTAAGTAAGTCCCCTACATACGAACAAGTTCCATTCTGAGAGTGCTCTCCTAAGTCACTTTTGTTCATAAGTCCAACAAAGTTAGCCTGGGTACCCAACAAGTAATGACTGTTACTACTTGGCAGTACCAGTGACATCACCCCTGCTTTGATGCTTGCTTCTGGACATCCTGAGGTTGAAATAAAGATATGGTACTACTGTGCTCTGTACAGTACTGTCCAGTAAAGTACAACCACGTGTTGAGGGTGCACTCACAGGACAGTGTACACCAGACACGTGAACTAACTCATGTGATTGTACATGCAAAGGCACATTCACATCTTTAAAAGTTCAAAGGGACTTACTGTAAACGGCAACTTAAAAAATATATGTGTGTATCCATATATATACATAAAACATCTATCTGGTTTTTCTTCTTTCCATTTCTCTGCTGAAATTACCCACCCTCATTTATTCTTCCCACCTTTTCCTATTTAAGAGAGATGGTTTAAATTATTTTCTTCTAATCCTTATATCTGGATCATCTGTGGTTTACTTCTGCGATCTTTCCTTGGTTATGAGTTCTGTTCCTACCTCTTCACGCGTCCTGTAACTTACTGCTGCCTCCTGGAAATTATGTACTGAAGAGTGAGAGCTGAGGAATAATCCTGGTTCTTTTCCCTCTGGGAATCTCTAGTTCTCTCGTCTGTTGGCACAGGGAGGAGGTGATCATTGAAACATGTATACTTATATTGTAAATTGTAATTTCAACCAGAAGTAAACTTTTTTTTCTTTAAAAAAATAAAGGGCGCCCACTCTCACCGCTACTATTCAACATAGTTCTGGAAGTTCTGGCCACAGCAATCAGAGCAGAAAAAGAAATAAAAGGAATCCACATTGGAAAAGAAGAAGTGAAACTCTCACTGTTTGCAGATGACATGATCCTCTACATAGAGNGAGGTCAGCCTGGCTTCATCCAACCAGGGCTGAGTGGCAGCCCACTTTGGCTCAGCGCGACACCATCCAGCTTCCCAAGGAAGGACCAATCTCCCAATTCTTATCAGGATCTGATCTGGCATTCCAAATTCCCAGTTCCCTTTGCATCTGTCCATTTCGGGTCTCAGGAGAGTGTGGGAGACGGGGCAGAGAGAATGATTTCCTTCTATTTATCGACCCTGCCTTCATTTCCACTTTTCTCAGCAAATCTGGGGTGAGGGCATCAAATCATTATTGTCCCGGATGGTCTTTCAGACGCCAGTGGATGATGTTAGGCTCACTTGTCCAGTGAACTTCTGGATCCTGCTGCTCCCCCGTGTCCAGACCCACCAGGGCTTACAGCTCACGTTGGGTGGGCTCCTCTCTCTGGAAATCTGTCCATCAAGCCCTTCTGGTCTCCACTGTCCCTTAACATCCCCGTATATGATTTTTAAATTATCCAGATTTCCCCTTGCACTTCTAGGGAGCTCAGGCCTTCTGCATCCAAAGTGGAAGCAAAGACTGCCTAGAATGGCAGCTGTTGTTTTGAACACAGAGGACATTCCCTGCAAGCAGGCTGTCCTGGCCCTGAGCTCCTAGGAGGCAGCCTGGCACAGAGGCTGGTATCTCCTCCCTATGAGCTGGAGGTGAGACCTACGGGATGGCTTATGTTTGAAGGCTGTTTTGAGTGTGTAGCCATGCTTTGTGGACCCCACTCATACCCACCTTTTACCATTTCAGGTCCTTCCAACAGCCAGCCTCCTAAGTCTACTTGCTTAGGGGTTTTCTCTGGACCCCAAAATCCACCCTGCCTGTGCTCAGTAAATTGGAACGTCATGGAATTAATGTTCCTCAAAGGCAATACTTAAGCAATGACAAGGAAGGCTGGTGAATAAATCCCCTGTTCCTGCCCCTTGGGTGCGAAAACCTGGAGGCTGTGTTCTATGCTATCTTCCTGACCCCCAGAAGCAGCCATCGCAGCTGCCCACACAAGGGACTTGCTGGGGACACACAGCCCTTGGCTGCTTTTAAGTCCCTGTTTTATTCACCCACTGCCTGGCTGGCCTGTCCTGGGGTCACCTTTTATTTTATTTTATTTTTTTTTTAAGTTTTTTTTTTTATGTGAACAAACAATTTTTAAAGTTTTTATTGAATTTGTTACAATATTGTTTCTGTTTTCTGTTTTGGCTTTTTGGCCACAAGGCATGTGGGATTCTAGTTCCCTGACCAGGGATCAAACCCTCAGCTCCTGCACTGGACCACTTAACCACTGAACCGCCAGGGAAGTCTCTGAGATCAACTTTTAGATAAACTACTTGAATTTTAAATTGCTGTTTAGATTCCCCTGGGGAAACCCAGTTGCAGGCAGGCAGGTCTTGATTCAGAGATCCCACCTCTGGGTGCTGTCTGGGGCCGGCACGGGGAAAATGTTCACAGAAGGAAGGCAAACCCAGCCACTAGGAGGCAGGCCTCACCAGAGGACATCAGGTACATTTCTAGGATGCCGGGAGAGGAATGAGGGGCTCCTCTGCCAGCCTGTAATAACCAGAATATGAGAGTTCTGCATCTGGGATGCAGTTAGACTGTTTACTGCCTGCCTATGCTTATGTCTTGAAAGCTTAGCATAACTCTGAATGGGAGATTTAAATTCATAAGTATGTTGTTTTGCAAAACTGGCAGCAGTTCTTTCAATACAATACTAAAGATACATTACCGTGTTGTCTCCAGATCTCAGTGTTCTGTCTTTGTTATTATGTTTTGCTCTTAAATAAAGAAAATCGTTAGGACCACAGTCCTGTACATGTCTTGTGAGGATTCCAAGAACCTTTCCATAAGCTACTTTCCAAGAAGCAATTTCTTTCTCATCCCATAAAACTCCCCAAAGCACCTTAGGTGAACTCCAAGGTGCTGGGTATGTTCGCAAATTGCCAATGTAGCAGACATTCAATTACATCGAATTCATCAAAACCCTAATTGAGACAGGAACTTATGGCTGAATCACTTTAATTTCAGATGGGGAGCAGACTCGGTCACTAACAGCCTTTCACACCAGGACACCATTAGAGAAGCCCACGGGCTCTCACTGGTAATTCTCCCCGCAAATGCTAGTGTGGAGCAACGTAAATTACACTTCCAAGTGAGCCCCACGACTGGACTGATGAATCAGCTCAATTCCCAAAGTCTGTCCCGTGCTGCCACACCCCTCTGTCCCAGCTCCACTGCCCAGGAGGGCTTCTTGGTAGATAAGGCAGCACCTGTGTCTCACTGAAGTTGGTTTTCCTCCCAGCGATCAGAAGCACAGGGACCAGGACCAGTCCTCTGAGGTCTTTCTACTAACACCTCATCTTTTTTTTTTTTTTGCTGTGTCGGGTCTTAGTTGTAGCACAAGGGATCAGCACCGTGTCGTGCAGGATCCTTTGCTGTGGTGCATGGACTCTCGAGTTGTGACACTGGCGTAGCTGCTCTACAGCGTGTGGGATCTTAGCTTCCCAACTAGGGATCAAACCCCCCTACCCTGCATCAGAAGGCAGATTCTTAACCACTGGGCCAACAGGGAATTCCCAACACCTCATCTTGCCTCTCATTTTCTCCCCGACCTTCCCACTCCTCCCCACTGGCATCCCGCGGTTGTTCAACTATTTTTTTCTTTTTTCGCTAACTTCTTAAATTGGAGGATAATTGCTTTACAAAGTCATGGTGGTTTCTGCCATACATCAGCATGAATCAGCCATAAGTATATATATGTCCGTCCCTCTTGGGCCTGTCTCCCACTCCCACCTCATCCCATCCCTCTAGGTTGTCACAGACTACTGCCTTGAGTTCCCATACAGCAACTTCCCATTAGGTATCCATTTTACATATGGTCATGAGTATATTTAGGCTCAGCTGGTAAAGAATCCACCTGCAATGCAGGAGACCCCAGTTTGATTCCTGGGTCAGGAAGATCTCCTGGAGAAGGTCATGACAACCCACTCCAGTATTCTTGCCTGGAGAATCCCCATAAATAGAGGAGCCTGGTGGGCTACAGTCCATGGAGTCGCAAAGAGTCCGACATGCCTGAGCGACTAAGCACACAGCACGTGTTTCAGTGCTACTCTCTCAATTCGTCCCACCCTTTCCTTCCCCTGCTGGGTCCACAAGTCTCTTCTCTATGTTGAGTCTCTATTGCTACCCTGCAAGTGAGTTCATCAGCACCATTTTTCTAGATTCCATGTGTAAACATTAATATACGATATTTGTTTTTCTCTTTCTGACTTACTTCACTCTGTATAACAGGCTCTAGGTTCATTCACCTCACTAGAACTGACTCAAATTCATTCCTTTTTATGGCTGAGCAATAGTCCATCATACATATGTACCACATCTTTCTCCATTCACCTGTCAATGGACATCTAGATTGCTTCCATGTCCTGGCTATCATAAATAGTGCTGCAATGAAGATTGGGGTAGATGTGTCTTTTAGAATTGTGGTTTTCTCAGGGTACAATATAAGCCCAGATCCAGCAAGTGGTATTGCTGGATCATATGGTAGCTTTACTTCTAGTAAATTTTAAAAGAAATCTCCATGGGCTTCCCTACTGTTTCAGCAGTAAATAATCCACCTGCAATGCAGCAGATGTGGGCTGGATCTCTGGGTTGAGAAGATCCCCTGGAGAAGGCAACGGCACCTCCAGGATTCCACTCCAGTATTCTTGTCTGGGAAATCCCATGGATAGAGGAGCCTAGTAGGCTATAGTCCATGGGGTCACAAATGAGTTGGACATGACTTAGAGACTAAACAACAACATATTGTTCTCCATGGTAGCTGTATCAACTTACTTTCCAACCAACTGGGCAAGAGGGTTCCCTTCTCTCCACATCCTCTCCAGCACTGTTTGTAGATTTTTGATGATGGGCATTCTGTTCCACTGTATTGTTAGTAAGTTCTGGCAAGAGGTAGGTCAAATTATTGCAGTGACCAAGGGTGGAATCTGGAGACAGTGACCCCAGGGAACCTTTTTCTTCTCAGAGCTGATAATGGTGTCTGACGGTACTAGTGTGTACCATGTGAACCAAACATTGCTGAACAAGCTCTGTTTCATCCTTACAGTGATGCTAAGAGGTAGATGTCCTTGTACCCTCTCTACAAATGAAAACACTGAAGGTCAGAGAGGTGACATAACTTCTCCAAGGCTCCATGGCCAGCAAATGGCAGAGCCAGGATTCAAATCCAGGCGTATCTGATCCCCGGGCTCATGTTCTTTCCAAAACATCATTTTTTCTCCTTCTGCAAAGACTTCCGGGATTCTACAAAGGTCTGAAAAAAAGAGCTGGGTAGCCTTGGAACTCTCCAAGTGGGCACAGGACAAGGAGTCAGGAGGGAGGTCAGCCCCAGAATCACCACCCGGCTCGTCTAACACCATCGTGGTTGGTGCTTCTCCCCCTGATCATGTGAGAGGAGTTTGGCAAGGCCCTTCCAGGGGGGCGAAGTGACTGATCCCAGCGCTTGCTAAAGTTCAGGAAGCAGTTTGTCTTTTCAGCAGGTGTTCTAACCAAGCCAGTGATTAACTGCATTGCTAATAAATTATGAAACACAAGTGCATTCAGCCCACCTCCTATGTAATTAGTTGTGTGGCATTTACTCGGCACTTCTCAGCCATGTGTTTCATTTCTTTACATTATTTCTCCCCCTTTGGGCTTGACTTTGCATCAAGATTCAGGTACAAATGACTAATGAACTGGTGACAACACTAATACCGGCCGAGCTAACACTCCTACTGCTAACGGTGACGATGCTAATTAAGAGAGTGCTGACAGCCATGGGCTCTGCGGAATGTGACTATTCATCTCTGGGAGGCAGTGAGAGGGCGGCCAGCATAGGTGGGAGCCAGGGAAGTTCAAATGGCCCCAGAGGCAAAGATGGACACTCACTTTTGGGGGGTACTAACTACATTTACAAGAGATCTAAAAAATGCCAAGTCGCGGGTCCATAAAATCTAAGACGAGACAGTGGACTGAAAGGATAAAGAAAGAAAACATTCAGTCTAGCAAATCAGGTGTAACTTGATCACCACATATGGACCCAGCTGTCCAGCAGCCCCTTCTAGGGGTAAGCATCCAGCTGTGGGCTCTGGAGCCAACCCCTGATGGGATCAATGTGTCCCTCTGCCTGTACCCCAGAAGCAACCAACCAACCAGGTGACCTAAACAAACCACTCAGCATGAAGATGATGGGAATGAAAAGCAGGCCATAAGGGGGGCAGTGGTGCCAGGGAGCAGCCGGCCTTTGTCACTCTGGGGTCCTCATGAGAATCAGTGGTGCTGGGTGCCCCTGGCCAGGGTCTGGCAAAGGATGTGGGAGAAGGTTTGCAGGAACTTCCTTAGCCCTGCAAACCAACCAGCCATTTCCAGCAGAACCTGCATCCTTTCTCCATAGTGACGGGGCTGGTGGGGTCCCCGGGTTCCTCAGTACTGCAAGTGGGAGACATTCATGGGCTACTGGCAGTCGCTTTTCCTAGAAGATACGGAGTCCTGGCTGTTTGGGCAGAGAGCTCAGAACTGTGTTTCTGAATAATGTTTCTATGAAAGAAACTAGGGCATCAGAGCCCACCGGGAGGGGCGTTGGCTACAAACTCCCAGCTGCCACTGCAAGGCTGTGGATGCCCGGCAGCCTCACATGGTGGTGACATCAAGTGTCTTCTCCATATTTTCCAAGACAGACACCAGATGCACATGGGCCCCACGACACCTTCTGGCAGTGGAATAGTCTTTATAGATAAAACAGGCATACAAAGCCTCTCATGACCCCCAAAGTGAGCTCAAGTGGACACAGAAGTCAAATGTTTGCTTACAGAAAAAAAGAGAATGCTCCCCAAACTGTGACAAGTGAAGGAAAACAGTCTGTCATCTCCTCTCCCTCCACCCCATTAACTCCATTTCCACTCCTAAGGTTGGTTTACATCATTCCAGTTCAGATCAGTAACACAGCAAAATGAGGGTGACACCCTCAGATCTGCAGGCTGGTTACCTACTCACGTGGCTCTTGAACGCCATGATCCATCGGCCCAGAGGCCAAATCACGCTGCCTGGGTTTCCAGTCCTGGCTGGGCCAGCTTCTCGGGGCATGAGAACCCATGTCACCAGACCCAAGACCACTGGCCCTTGGGTGTGCTCAGGGGAGACAGGCCACTGCCTTACCTCCACAAGGCCACCATGCCACGTTTTGCGCTGAGTCTCACCTGCCCCGCGAAGAGCCCACAGACGCCGATGATGCACAGAATGTTGAACACAGCGGAGCCCACGATGGTCCCCACGCCCACGTCGCCCTTGGTGATGAAGACTCCTGAAACACAGTCTGAGGTCAGCCGGCTGCTGCGGCGGCTGCATCCAGCGGGGGTGCGGGGCGGTGGGGGGGTTTATTTATGTATTCATTTTCTGCCGGAGCATAGTTGTTTTACAATGCTGTGTTGGTTTCTGCTGTACTACAAAGTGAGTCAGCCATATGTATTCATATATCCCCTCCCTCTTGAGTCTCCCGCCCAGCCCCCATCCCAGCCCTCTAGTTCATCACAGAGTATCAAACCGAGCTCCCTCTGCCATACGGCAGCTTCCCACTAGCTATCTGTTCTACACGGTCAAATATGTATACACGTCAATGCTATTGTCTCAATTCATCCAGCCTCCCCTCCTCCCACCACCCGTGGACACACCTCTGTTCTTGACATTTGCATCTCTATTCCTGCCCTGCAAATATCTTCAGCAGTGCCGTTTTTCTAGATTACATGTTTATGTGGGGGAGTTTTTTAAAGTGTTAGTCGGACTGTTCTCAGGATCTATAGGAAACAGCCAAGGGTTGGAGAGAACTTTCCAATGTCTATTGGAGCCTCTGTCCACAGGACCATTGGAACGGGGTCTGGGACCCATTCATGCAAAGCAAAAACACTTTAATAAGACGAAAACAGCCACTCCAGCGGAGGGGGGGAGGCTGGTGCTCTGCCCCTCGGGGTCTCAGGGCTCTGGTTTCCAGAGCCCTCGTTCTTCAGGGAGGACAGAGCTGAAATGTTCCTCAGGGTGGCACCTACCTATGACCGACGTGAATAGCTCTGGGGCCGAACTGCCCGCTGCCATGAATGTGGCTCCCGCCACATCCTCGCTGAGGTGCAGGCGCTGCAGGGGAGCAAAAGCATAGGTGAGTCGGGTTTCTCCTGGAACAGTCGTGACTGTGACTCCCCGGGTCCCAGCTCAGTCCCTCCTCAGCTTCCCCTTCTCCCCAGCTGGGCCACACCTCCTCTCTGGGCAGTATCAGGGAGGCGGCTACATGTTCCCTCCAAGTAAAGGTTCTGACAAGATCTAGGGATCCCAAACCAGATGGCCCCGGGGGTTGCAGAGATAATGGGGGTGGGGGGTGGTCTTGCAAGGCAGGGTGGGCCTTCACCTCCTTTTTAAAATCTCAGTTCCCTCTATGTTGCCATATATTCCTATTTATAGAGATGCCCAAATCCACATTTTTATGTAAAAGATTCTGACTTTTTTCATTATCTTGCTGATGTTCTCGGGCTAAATTAGGCTCATGGTAACCAGTTTTTGAGCCCTGAGTCTGGGAGTTTGGGGCTGGGGAGGATCACCCATCCTCAATGCAGCCTTGAAGCCTGGGGTAGAGGGAATGGGGGTCAGTGAGAATGAGTAGAAAGAGATGGTGAGCCCGCCAAGATGATCCACACGACGAGCTCTCCAGGTTACCTTGCTTGCTGACCCAAAAGGTGATTTGCAAGAAGACACGTGAACTGAGGTTGGGTGGTGTGGGGAGGTGGTGTGGAGAGCCTTTCTGCATTCCCTCCTGGCCCAGAAAGGAAGCTGCCGGCTGTCAATAAATAGGCGGCTCCCTTGGGCATCCCAGCTTAAGGGACCCTGGTCCCTCTTCCAGTAACAGCACAGCTGCACTTCCCCGCTCAGCCATTGAGGGGCAGCACGGCCTCGGTGACGGCCCCTGGCTCCACTGACCTGTCTGAAGTTGCCTCGGAGCCCTGCTGAACATTTTGACCTGGAAACCTGGGTTCCCTGGATCTTGACTGAACAGTAAACTTTCCAGGTGGTTCTGAGAAGACCCTAAGATGGAGGTGCGGCTGTCTGAAGGTGAAAGGTGTGGCTGTGAGGGTAGCCGGGCATCCCGTCTCCCTGGGCAGGTACCCCAGCAGTGCTCAGGGTCCATGGCTGGTTTGCCCAGGCTCGCCAGAAGCTGTGAGCCTCACTCTGCTGTGTCCGCTCAAGCTCGGGCTCCCGCTGGGGTGTTAGCTGTGGAGTCCACCCCCAGGGTCATGCAGGTCCTGTTCCTCTCTCTGCTTCATTCATCACATTGCTTCTTCCTCCTGGACCTCCCCTCCTCTTTCACCCCGCATTCATGTCAGCTCTGGCTGCATCTCATTGGGTCCTGGCATCACCAGCTGGGGAGCACTTCCTGCCTTGGGACTCTTTCCATCTATTCGAGCAGTCGTCAAAAGCTTTCCAGCTTCCTCCTGAGAAACTCTTATGTCTGGGCCGGGCATCCTCAGGGCTCCCCACATGCTGAGTCTTGTCCCTGGGTCTCCCGGCTCAGTTCTCCTGCTTGGACCCTTGGCTTACAGATCTGTCCTTGTAAGACACTGCCACTGAGACTGCCGCTCCCGTCCTGCCCCTGCACAAGCCCTTCCCTGATCTCAAGGTGAGTCAATTCTGTTCCCCTCTTCTCTGCATCTCCAGCTCCAGCACTTCACCTGTCCCCGGGTCTCACTCTGGAGCTGCTCTGAGCCCCAGGCCCCATGATGGCCAGGATCACACCACATTTCACCTCGATTCCTCCTCAAGGGCTGTGCTCACAGGTGCCATGTGTGTCCCCAGTGGAGGAGAACACATTCTGACAATTGCATGTACATTTCCAGCGCCAGGTCTTAACTTGGCTACTAAACAATGTGTGATTAGAGAGTGGTTGGCTTTGTATGAGGAGTAAACTGCTCCTGGTGGATTTTAGAGACCAAAGATGACCCTGATTACTGGTACTTTGGTGCCTCCCCCTCTTCTCCACCAGGTGACCCTGTTCTCAGGTTAAATTGCTCTGGACAAAAGGTGTCCACACTGGCCAGCCATCCATCTCAGAAACCAGCTCTCTCACTTCCCTTCTCCCACCTCCACTGTACAGAGGAACCCACTCCCGGGGTCTCTCTAAGGTTGCTGAGGGATGATTCTCTTTCAAGTACACAAAACTGACTGACTTCAGGAGGTAGAAGAAACTGCGTAAGCTAGTAGTTCTCAAGTGTGGCTTCCAAACCAGCACATCACCTGGGAACTTATTGGAAGTGTAACTTCTGTTCCCCACTGTCCCCCAAGACCCAGTGACTCAGACATGGCGGGAGGGACAGTCCAGGCTGAGGGCAACGAGAAGGAACAGGAGTTCCAGACAGACAGGAGGTGCACCTGGGAGAGACACTTTCTGCAAACAGGATTCTGAATTAAAAATAAAACAGAAAGCTTCCAGATAAAACTACATTTCAAATCAGAAAAAGAGATGAAAGAAGCAAGAGAATTGAAAGAGCTCTGGATATGCTACATATTTTCAGATGAAAGGGATGTAATCGGCCCTGGCGTCCCCTGGGCTGACTTCGAAGAGACCCTTTCCTGGTCTCTGCAGCCAGTTCTTTCATTGTCTTGCTTTTTGGGGCCCTCCTGGCAGTATTTCTGCACATGCACAGAGAGGAAGGATGGTGGAGGTGTGGCTGAAGACTTCTCACTCTTCGAGGACACCCCACGAATCATGAGGGAAGGTTATGGCGGCAGAATGAAAGGGAGGGGAGGAAGGTGGAGGAAGGAGGAAGGAAGAGTGAGACTTAAAAGAAAAAGAAAGTGGGAACAGAACACAAACTGCATTTCGAGTTACGCCAAATGGTGCAGGGAGAGCTGGCCGGAAGGGTTAAGCCCAGGTATGGATCGGCATGGGCTCCTCCGATAGCTCAGTTAATAAAGAATCCGCCTACAATGCAGGAGATCCCAGTTTGATCCCTGGGTCGGGAAGATCCCCTGGAAAAGGGATAGGCTACCCACTCTGGTATATTTGGGCTTCCCTGGTGGCTCAAATGGCAAAGAATTTGCCTGCAATGCGGGATATCTGGGTTTGATCCCTGGGTTGGAAAGATCCCCTGGAAAAGGGAAAGGCTACCCATTCCAGTATTCTTGCCTGGAGAATCCCCATGGACAGAGGAGCCCAGCGGGCAACAATCATGGGGTCTCAAAGAGTTGGACACTACTGAGCGACTAAGCACTACCCAGCACAGCATGGGTGGGCACACCAAAACTCTAAGCAGACCAGTGAGTTTCTGGGCTACCACTGCCCATGGCTCTGAAGCACGCTGGTGCCTGGCCTTCCCACCCAGCAGCATGCAGGGCTCCTCAGGACCTCAGTGGAGGAGGCTGGAACAGTTCCAGTGCTCGAACATGTACCTCACAGATCTTTTCCAAGGAGGGGACGAAGAAGTCATCACACACAATGGCCAGCGCGTAGAACATGTACATGGCCTGGAAGAGAGGAGAGAAGGGGTTAAAGTCAGAGTCAGGGCAGAGGCCCTGGGGTGAGGGTCAGGCCACCCTCTGCTTCAAGAACATCCTGTCTTCATTAATTCAGCAGCTTATACTATACACCGAGTCTTTGCAATGTCTGTCACCTATCACACACTCACCTTGTCCACCACCTAGATCCCCAAGTGTGCCATGGATGCTGCCCCAGGGCCTTTGCACTTGCTGTTCCCACTGCCCAGAACATGTTCCCTCCAGATCACCTTGCCTCAGCCCTCCATGTACTTAGGGCCTCTGGGTTAATGTCAATCTAAGCAAAAGGCCCTCCCCATCCCCCATATTCTGCTTTGTTTTTCTTGATCTATTTTATGTACAACAGGCTAAAAGCCCCAGTGTCTCTTACAAGTCCATAAACTTTCTCTCCAAGACCATGTTCCAATATTATGCACTGATCTTCCTCAAGGTAAGAAGCTTCATCTAATGAACAGCAGTGCCAACTCTTGGATTAGGACGAGAAATGAGCAGATTTGCCAGGCTCTCTGTGCTTTCAAGGGTGAAGCCTACTGAAAACCAAGTTAGTTTCATGCCTGAGGCAGCGTGAGGTAGGACACCCACCCACAGATACTCTGTGACAAGGCTCCTCTGGACACCTAGGGGCCTGCCAGGCCATGGGCTTCTTTCCAGCTCAGAGCACCTCCTGGGATCTGAGGGCAGCCTGCCACTTTGCTTACAAGAAACTCTCTTCCAACTCTTTGCTAGGTTACCCACTAGAAGTCAGGTTCCCACTGGGAAAACAAACAAAACAGAACAAGATATTGATGGGGTGCTGTGTGTGTCGGGGGGAAGAGGGATGAAGGAACTCTACCTTCTGTTCAATTATGCTGTGAACCTAAAACTGCTCTAAAAGGTTTACCATTAATACTAATAAAAAACCAACAGTATAAAGGAACAAAACAAATGTCCAAAGTCAAACTTGAAGATGCAAGGGACCTACTGAAAGTGGTGACATGGATGATTCTATCAACACACTGGTCCAAATACTTTAGAGAACGAGGCATTTGGGGATTAATTTGACCATTCCTATATTTCCAAAGGATAATATAATATCATCATTTACGATGGTAACAATACCACCACTATTAATAATATTTGCCCTTCTTTGTCGGGCCAGGAATTAAGGCATGTTCTGGCGGTCTCAGTTCTCCTAGCTCACATGGGAGGCGGGCGGTTACTGACCCATCTCCCAGACACCACAGAGGACATCTTAACTTCTCCAAGGATCCTCTCCAAGCCTGCCCACAGGGCCACTGTCACCCCACGCAGAGGTTGCTTTTGATTTCTGCCCCATCTCCGCTTCTTATTTCAGCTCACTTACTAATGACTGCCTTCGCCAGCCACACAGAGGGAAGGACAGTTTCAGAATCCTAGTCAGCCACTTTTGGGGGCTGCCCGTCAGAGCCACTGATGTCCTTATTTATTTATATTTGAAAAGGTTTATTTTGATTGCGTGTTCACATAAATATACCATTTATACACAAGAATAAACGTCATCAGCATGAACATGAGTAAACCCTTGCTACCTCTGTATTTGGAGTGAATCCCTCTTTTCCCCTATAAACGAATGGACCATAAACAGTGTTGCAATTAAAAAAAAAATCTTTAAGCATATATCCTTTTGCATTTCTAGGATAAGCTTCCAGATGGGGAGTTGTTGGATAATGGTCTTTAATGTTATTATTTTTACAAGGTGCACTGCAAAATACAAGACAGACTGGAAGTCTCAAAAAGGGCTGAGCTGGCCCAATACCCTGGGACTGCCCACGTGGAGCCTAGGCCAGTGGAAACTGCGGCTCAGCTATAGGAACCAAGGCAGGTGAATGCGGGTCATGCTCTAAAGACGATGAGTGAAGATGTCTGGGGGAGGGGGTCGTCTATGTGAGCTGCAGCCCCAGGATCAGACCACGAGGCCTTTTCTTCCCTGGAATGCATCAGGACATCTCTCCTCAGACACCGACCCACGTGCTGCCAGGGACCATGGGTCATGTTTCAGGTTTATGTACTGGGAGAAGGGAGGTAGCTATGTCCTTCACATGTTCCTCACTATCCTGTTCCAGGTTTGCCCAGAATGAGGGCCAGGTTTACCTGGAGTGAATAGCTTCCAAGACGGGACCGCTCAAATAGCTGGTGTTGCCTTCTGAAGCCATTCAGGGAAGTGGCCAAGGAGCATGCCTCACACAGCGACTGCTGGAAGAGGCAGCCCGCAGCCTTGGAGGGAGCCCCCAGGATGGGGTCAAGGACCTCGCACCCAGTCCTGGACTTGACACTTCCAAGCTGTGTGACCTTGAGAGACTATTCTTAGCTCGCTAGCCTTCAGCACGAACCCCACCATGCTCTCTAGTTAGTTTCTGTGGCTGCTGGAGAGGAGCAAATGGAAAAGAAAAAAAGCCAAGACATGTCCCAGGCATCCCTGCTGCCTCAGCTGAGACTGATCAAGCTCAACCCAGTTCTGCTAAACCCCAAACACCCACAAGCTAAATAAATGTTTATTGTTGTATGCTGTTGAGGTTTTCAGGCCATTTGTTATGCAGCACTATTGTGGCAACAGCTTAACAGCTACAGCCAAGATGATGAAAGGAGCCATATTGAAAACAATAATCATAAGAAGTAACTTCCAAGAAGTTTAAACTTTCCTGTTGTCCTGAATGACTATATAGTCAGCTTTTCTAGCCTCCCTGGAACTAGCCATGACCACTGACACAATTTTGGGTAATGGGAATAAGAGACAGATTCAAGCCAAGTCACCCTTTCTTCTTGAACTCAGATGTGATGTCTAGAATGCCAGCAGCCATTATGTGAACCATGAGACAGTAAACATGACAATACATACCAACACGCTAAGGGTACCAGAGCCCTAAAGAATGCTATTCACCAGCTGATCTAATGCCAGAAACCACCTGCCTCTGTACTTCTTAGTAGGTAATAAAATGAATCTCCTATTTGCCCCAGTCCCCATTAGTTGGGATTTCTGTACTTGCAGCCATGTGCCTCCCTAACAGATACAAGGCATAAAAGATTCATTCTGGTGGGTGTGGGTAAAGGAGGTCAGAGAAGGCTTCACAGAGAAAGTGGCTAATGAACTAGGATTTTGAAAGATAAATTGTATTTCATCAGGCAATTAAAAAAGTTGATTGGGACTGATAAACTAGAGAACTCTGGTAAAAATAGTTAAACTGCAAAATATCTAAGGTAACAGGAAGTCATCATGGCCTGGGGCTTTATGGCTCTAGATGAAATGTTGATACACATAAGGACTTCCAAGTCGTTGAGGGCAAATGTATCCCACCAGCATGACATTAGCCCCGCTGTTTTATGTGGCATCTACGGTCAGCGGTTTTCACAGACAATTTCCTTTCACTGCATTATCTGTACTCATGCTTCTCTGTCTTTAATTTCAGTGAAGGTGGTGCTGGAGAAGCAATTTCTAGAGAAGACTGTAGAAATCTGGCTTTGGTAAAAATCGTTCCAAATCTCCCAGGGAATACGACCAGAATAAACAACAACAACAAAAAAAAGATCTTCCTTGTTTCCGTCTCTGTCTTTTTCATGATTTCAAGTGGTCATATACGATTAAACTTGGAAAAAAGTTTTTTCTTTAAAAATCATTCGCCCCCCCTTGACAAGTTTGGGGCCTGGTGGCCCCATGATGCTATGGCAGGACCGACTCACACACTCACTCTCAGTCTCTGCTACCATTGTAGATATCATTCTGCTGGGACAGCTCACTGCCCTGGTGATTAGAGAGAGACACAATCTCAGCCAGCCTTGGATTCTGACAAGAGGACCTGAGATTGGGGAGCTGGCTGCAGGGAATAGGAACACGGCAGATGGTTAGGGGTGCCCCCAGGTCCTACCGTGTTCATCAGGCTTTAGGGAACTCTGCTGCCCTTCTGTGGGCTTCCGGGTGGCGCGAGTGGTAAAGACCCTGCCAGACAATGCAGGAGACAGAAGAGACATGGGCTCAATCCCTGGGTCTGAAAGATCCCCTGGAGGAGGGCATGAAAACCCACTCTATTATTCTTGCCTGGAGAACCCCACGGACAGAGGAGCCTGGTGGGTTAGAGTCCATGGGATCGCAAAGAGTTGGACATGACTGAAGTGACTTTGCGTGCATGCACATGCGTGCAAACACACACACACACACACACACACACACATTGCCTTTCAGTAGTCAGAATTTGCCTCAGTCTGCTTGAAGACCTGACCAGTGGAAGTTGGTGCATCAGTCCCTGCTCCTTCACTCTCTGAGAAGGTCCCTCCACTTCATCCTCCTGGGTTCCCACAGCTGAATCAAGCTTCAGGAGCCTGTAGTGTCGTAAGCTCCATTGCTCACCTTTTAGTAGCCATCTCTCCTTCCCCCATCTCACTTCCTACACCCCTAGCAACACTTCCTGCCTTCACAAGTGACCACTGAGTTCTAAACATTGTCTTAAGGTCAGCTTACAGGAGACCCCAAGTTAAAGTAAGAGGGAAGTGGGTTAAGGAAGACTGTGAAAGGAACTAAATGCAGTACTGAAACCAAGCTGCACAACCAAATGCAGAATGTTCATAGTAAGGGAAACTCTGTGCAAGGGGGAGAGGAGGGATGTATGTGATCCATCTGTACTTCCTGCTCATTTTTTTCTGTAAACCTGAAACTATTCTAAATGAATAAATGTATTTCTGGAGGAGTTTGGGATTAACGTATATATATATATATATATATATATATATATACACACTACAAATAAACAAAAGGGCCTACTGTATAGCATAAGGAACTATATTCAACATCTTTCAATAACCTATAATGGAAAAGAATCCAAAAAACGTGTGTGGATGTATACATACATAACTGAATCACTTTGCTGTATACCCAAAAGTAACATAACATTGTAAGTTAATTATACTTCAGTTTTTTAAATAGCTAAAAAAATAAAATAAACAAAACACTGTATAGAAAAAAAAAGAAGTCAAGCTGGACCACTCTCAGAAACAACTGTCTTCCTAAAGTCGAGTGGGGACAGTAGCTAAGTGTCTGGCAATGAGCTTTTCTTGTAACCTTCGTGCCTGACATTAGGCTTTTGATCTCCGGGGCATCCATTCCAAAGGCACCCATCTCAATAAACACATAGCCAGCTACACAACTAGATGAGGAGACAGGCTGCCTCACCCAGGAAGTTTCCCTTTCAGAAATCCTGGGTGACCCAAATAAGTGACCAGTGGACTGACCCCGATTTTCCCTACCTGCACCCTAAACTCCTGCTCTTAGGTTTTAAATTTGCCAATAAAGAGTGAACCAGAGAAACCCTAGACACCCTACACTTGCCCTCAATAAAGGCAGGACCCCAGCTGTGTTCCCCCCTCTCTCTCCCCACCCTGGCCACCCATGACCTCACCGTGTGGCCCTGTATGTACCCCCCAGGATCTGTGAGTAATAAACTTTGTCCTTTCCAAGTTCCCTGGTTTCTGTTTCTGGGGTGTGTCCTGCCATCATGATAGAACCAGGAGAGCCAGTCCAGCCTCAACACTGGCTGCTGCTCAGGAGATGCCCACGGGAGTGCACCAGCAGCCCGACCCAGGTGAGTGCACCCCCAGCCAGAGCACTGCTCTCAAAGGCTGACAGCAACAGAACGTTCTCACCCCACCCCAGTCCTTCTGTAGTCGGCATCGGCATCGGAAGTTCGCTGGAACCACTGCCAACTGAAAAGGACTCTCTCACAGGGACTCAAACGCTAAAGGAGGCTGAGCATATGTTAATATTCCTGCTCACCAGCATAAACCTTGTCATTGTGTTACTTGATGCCTCTCACGACGACCAGATAAAGCCCATGGCTGACGGTGTTCTCGGAGGTCAGCACGCTGGGGTTACTGTCAGAGCCGTGGGAATGAGATCTGCCTCCTCTTCCTTTGTTCTCTCGCCTCTTTCTTCCCCACCCCAACACCTCTCGTACGGGGTCCACTCTGAAAATGGTTCCTGAGTCCCTGAGGACCTCATTTATTTCACTCGGTTGTCAGTTTCTCAAGGAAGTGGGGCTGGTAATTGCCATCTCCCCATAATATCTACTAAAGGCATGTTCTGGGGACAGGTTACTGTAGCTGGGCTGATGTGTGTGTGTGCCTTACAGGGGCTTCCTGATGGGGGCAGGCACACACATGCTCCACTGACCCTCACAATCATGGCTACAGGACGGGGTGCTGGTTTAATCCAGTCTCCTCACAGTGGGGACCAAGTTCATTAACCTGGTTCGGGCCAGCCAGATAGTGGGTGGCAGTGGCAGGATTTGAGCCCAGGGAACTATCTCCCTACTACATGCCTCTCATCACCACACCATGGCACCTCTCTCTCTTCATACACATACAGATAGATATAGATATATAAACATACAGATTTAAGGATTGGAGAAGGAAATAGCAACCCCCTCCAGTATTCTTGCTTGGAAAATTCCATGGGCAGAGGAACCTAGTGAGCGACAGTTCATGGGGTTGCAAAAAGTCAGATACGACTGACCACACATGCACAGATATAAAGATACAGATATATACTATAAAGAGATATCTATATTATATAAGTATGTATATATATATATATATATATATATATATATATTCCNTATATATATATATATATATATATATATATATAATCCCCTGGAAAAGAGCATAGCAACCCACTCCAGTATTCTTGCCTGGAGAATCCCATGGACGGAGGAGCTGGGCAGGCTACAGTCCACAGGGTTGCAGAGTCAGACACGACTGAAGCGATTTAGCACATGAGCACATATATACATATATTATACATCTCCCCATATTTTTTAACTTTTAAAGACTTCATTTTTTTTATTGTGTTAAATACGCACAAGATTTACCATTTTAACCATGTTCAAGTGTACAGCTTCATGGCATTAAGTGTCACACAGCTGTACCACCATCACCTCCAGATCCTTTTAGCTTTCCAAACTGAAACTGTCTCCACTAAACGCTAACTCACCATTCCCTCTCCTCCCAGCCCCTGGTGATCACCTTTCTATTTTCTGTGTCTATGAATGTGACACCTCTACTAGAGACCTCATATAAGGAGAATCCTACAGTATTTGTCCCTTTGTGACTGTCTTATTTCACTCAGCATAATGTCTCCACAGTTCATACATGCTGCAGTAGGGGTCAGAATACCATACCTTTTCAAGGCTGAGTAATATTCTATTGTAAGGATATGCCACATTCTATTTAATCATTCATCTGTCACTGGACATTTGGGTTGCTTCCATCTTTCATCTATAGTCAATAACTTTGCTGTGAACATTGATATACAAATGTCTGAGTTCCTTCTTGCAATTCTTTGGAGATAGATACCCAGAAGTGGAATCACCGGATCATATGGTAATTCTGTGTTTCATTTTCTGAGGACCTGCCATACTGCTCTCCATAGGGGCTGCACCATTTTACATTCCTTCCAACAGTTTATGAGCTCCAGTTTCTCCATATCTTCACCAACACTTGTTATTTTCTGTTTTTATTTATTTTTTTGATAGTAGGTGTGAGATAATGTGATCAAGGCACAGTTTGGAGTTTTGTTAATGAATTCATTTTGAAGAAGTAGTTACCAACCCCTCCACCCCCACCACCGCCCACCCCCCACCATCAAAGCCCTGCTATCAGGATAGGAGACAAGTGTGACAGAAATAGGAGGCAAGTGTGTTCCTGGGCCCCTGGCAATCCTCCACCGACGTCTGTGCAAACACTCCAGGAAGCCCGCTCATTCTTCCCAGAGGAGGAGTCTCCTTTGTAGAATCAAGAATGAAAACTCCCTTCCATTGTCGTGGGCTTCCTTCCCTTTCAGGGTATTGCCCTGCAGGAGTCTTCACTGGACTTACACAAAACAGAGACCAGGGCTGAGGGAAGGAGGATGGTCAAGGCAGGATGGGAGCAGAGAGTGGTGGCAGCAGGTTTGGGCATGCCTATCAGAAGCTGCTACTAGGTGCCAGGGCCTCAACTGCCCACAGGGGATGAGGCAGGCTCTGTGGCTCACTGAACAGTGGATGCCCATCTGAAGTGGGCAGCCTGTGCTCTGCCCTAACCAGTGTTGCATGAGAATACGTGCTTAGGGAGGCCAGAGCTTCTGATCTCCCAAGAGAGAAGCTGTGAGTCTGGACCGTTGGGTAGCATCTCTTGATGCTGAGTAAGGACTGTAGATGCCCCGCTGACCCTACTCTCTGCCTTGTGATTCTGCTGCCTGCACCCAGGTCTCCTGGCTGCTGTCTGAATGAGCCTTGCAAGCTCTGCCTCAGGGCTTTTGCACTGGTTATTCTCTATGCCAGTTTCACTTTCTCCCCAGCCATCCACCTGGCTCTGTGCCTCACTTCTTTCAGCCTTTGCTCAAACCTCACCTTCATGGAGCCTCCTTCTCCTGCAACTCTCCTCCTCCTGTTTTGACCCTGTTCCATTTCCTCTTTTATCCATTACCAGGATTACCTTCTAGCATACCAAATAATTCTTATCATGATGCTTATTTTATTGTATGTCTCCTTTCTTAGAATGTAAACTCCACACAGACAGGGGCCTTTGCCTAACTCATCTTTTGATGTATCCCTAGTATGTGCTCAATAAATAATTCCTAGATAAATGATATCGATAAATAATGAAATGAAATAAATCAATAAAAATGAATCAGTAAACAACTGTAAAGCACTCAACCAGCCACACAGAACCTGCCAATTGTAAGCATTATAAATTCAGTTTGGGTCCAACTTTCCAATTCTTTGATCAGGAAAATGGTACACCATCATGCCTGCTGAACATGTAAGCAGAGCATTTGGTATTACAGGTAAACACAGAGCTCTTCACTGGATTTTCTGTGAACTTTAAGGAAGGACACGGGACCTAGGTTTCAGGGAGTGAGGGGGAGGGTGTAGTAAGACCATCTGGAGGAGCTGATGCTTATATCATGTCTGAGAAGATGAACAGGTATTAGCCAATCAAGGAAACCAGGACAGAGTTGACTAGGCAACAGAACAGTATGAATAAAAACATGGAGTCGTAAACTAACATGGTTTGTGCTGTAAACTACACTATGGCTGGAGTGCAGATTATGAGTGAGCTAGCAGAGACAGATGAGGCTACAGAAACAAGTTAAGGTGAGTTGGGGGAGTTCTTATACTCTAGACTTAGAGATTTGGGTTCACAGGTGCAGACCATCTATGATGATCAGGAATCATTGTTGACTTTACTGGGAAAACCTTATGATGATGGTGATGATGAAAGTGGTTTTGATGGTGTGATGATGGTTGTAATAATGCTGGTGCTGATGGTGATGACAGTGATTGGATGATGATGGGGACAGTGATGAAGATGAAGATGGTGATGATGGTGGTTGGTGGTGATGGTGAAGACGGTGGTGATGGTGATGAGAAAGATAATGATGGTGATGATGATGACAGGTAACACTTTTTGAATATTGACCATTGAGCACCCGACCACTGAGCATACTGGCCATATGACTAAGGACAGAAATGCTTTACAACTTAATCCTTTCAACTAGCCCATGAGATACTATTGTTATCCCCGCTTTTCAGACAAGGAAATTGAGGCAGACAGAATTTAAGTCCTAAGTCACAGCACCAGCACAAAACAGAAACTGGACTTCCACCCCATTTGAATGATTACAGCCCAAGCCAGTCATGGTTCTAACCTTACTTTCAGCAGCAAGAGAAGAGATGTGGTCTGAATGCTCAGGATGCCCACTAGCTTGAGGGCTTCTCAAGACCTCTCATCTTTCCTTGAGTGATTTCTTCCCTTTCTGCCTTTCCTCTGCTTCTCCATGACACCTCCCCTCTCCCATTCCCACTAAATCCGTGTGACATACGCTGGGAGCTCTGAAAACCCCATGTGAGGTGGTCTGGCAGCAGGTTTGTTAGCTAGCACTGGCCTCTCCTTCAGGCTGATTGAGAGAGTGACAATGACTTCTACGTTGAGGATATATTGTAAATAATAGAGAATTTAACTTTTCTGGGGGACTTTGAAATTCCAGCATGTATTCAACTATCTGGAAGATGATGGAACTCTTCAAGGTTGGTGAGAAACCTGCTTCTTGCCTTAAAATTTTTATTAGCAACCAGAGCTGAGTCTTTCCGAGGCAAGCCACAGTGAAGTAGGAATGTCCATGCCAGATTCAGAGCTAAGCTTATTAAACAACCTGGAGCCTTTGAAAGACGCCAGTCTGGTTAAAGTTATCAAGACATTTATATTCTTGCCTCTCTGTAGGTTTCTTGTTATTCTCTGTCCAAACAGTCCTGGGAGCTGGTGGGCACCGCAGCTGCCAGATAACATCAAACAGTGGCCAGCAGCCCAACCCTGGGCGGGTAACCCAAACTTCCAAAAACAGAGCTGGCCTGAGACGTGGGCACTTCAGGCAGGCCCATCATCTGGCGCCTCTTCAAACTCATGCTCTCTAAATATTTATTCAACATTTATATACTGGAGGATGGAGGCGAAAACTCTTCTATTAATTAAAAAGTGTATATAGAAATTAAGCCTCTTACTAATGCATTTCCAGCAATGCAGGCAGAGTCAATATTCTGAAAAATAGACTGTAAAATCTCCCCCATTTTTCTGTAATTGTTATCCTCTTTCATGTTTCTTTTGCAAAAGGAATTACTTTTAAGTAAGCAACTTCTTGTTGGTGAATTCAAAGTTTTAATATCTAATATTTAGGTAGTGAAACACTTTATGCACTATTCATTCTAATTTTAAAATTTCAACTGGTGACATTATTCACAATAGTCATGACACAGAAACAACCTAAATGTCCATCAACAGATGACTGGATAAAGATGTGGTGTATATATCTGTATCTATCTATCTATCTATCTATATATCTTATTTTATATATACATATGCTATATATTATATACATATAACAATGGAATATTACTAAGCCACAAAAAAGAATGAAATAATGACATTTGCAGCAACATAGATATCATCTAGAAATGATCATACTAAGCAAAGTCAGTCAGAAAGAGAAAGACAAACACCATATGGAATCACGTATATGTGGAATCTAAAATAAGATACAAATGAACCTATGTGCAAAGCAAAACAGACTCACAGACACAGAAACAGACTCGTGGTTGCCAAGGCAGGGGTAGGAAAGCAGTGGGAGCTTGGGATCAGCAGAGACAAACTTATTTATAGGATGGATAAACAACAAGGTCCTATTGTATACCTCAGGGAACTACATCCAATATCCTGCGATAAACCATAGTAGAAAAGAATATGAAAAATAATGTGTATATATATATATATATAAAACTGAATCACTTTGCTATACAATAGAGACTAACACAACATTGTGAATCAACTACACTTTACTAAAAAAATAAAAATTCAGCTGGTGGGATGATGTGAGCCCTTATAAAGTACGTGTGATAGAAATCGGCTGACAGTAGCAGAAAGCAGGAGGATCTGTGTTATTCCTACTGTAGGGGGCTGTTTGCTTCAGGTGAAGGGGATCAATTTATTTGTCTTCAGTTGTGTTGTGCAGAAATGTGAGTAAAGAGGCACCATCTTTTCTTGTTTCTCTAAAAAAACTTTTTTCTAATTTTGTATTGGGGTCTAGCTGATTAACAATGTGATAGTTTTAGGTGAACAGTGAAGGGACTCAGACATACACATGCATGTATCCTTTCTCCTGTCTCATTTCTTATGCAATGTTTTGTGCTCCTGGGTGGTCAGTGACCTGAGAAAGTGCTCAGATGGCCACACCACCATCTAGTTTTGGGTACCCAGTTAAAAGGCACAGTCTTGTGCCAGGTTGAAACTACTTCCTTGACTGCATGCCTTTACTGTGTCCTCTTATCAGAACTGACCCAGGATCATTTTCTCCTGGAGTGGAAGAAGCTTTCCCATTCATGGTGGAGGGCGACACAGGTCATCCTGCTTGTGACTGGTGTAAAAGGTCAACAGGCTGGATGGTTGTGGATAGCAGTCCAGCCTGGGGCTGTGTGTTTAAGTGAGCAAAACCAACAGGCTTGTGTGGGGCTTAAACTCTCACCTTCATTTTATTGCTTAGGATCTAGTGCAGTTAATGAACCCAGACCAGAGCTTTGTATTATATACTTCCAACTTCACACTTCAATGACAATCCACTAAAATCACTCCCAGATGAGTACTATGGACTTTTAACTAGGAGGTTCAAAACCTCTCTTGCCAGACAATTAGCTTAGCTGGGCACAGAAGGTCCTTCCCCTGGGCTGACATTCGGGGTATTCCAAGGAATCCTTTGTACCCAGACAATATCGTGAATGACTGCTGGTCTTGGGTGTCCTTCGTGCATTCTATTCACATCGTGTGCCCTTAGAAAGCAACAGGGCTCAAGACAGAGATGCTCTCAGACGTTCTACTAAGCATCTTTCTGTTGCTGGAGGGACAATGCCTCTGGTAACGAGAAGGGGACTGACTTCTGCTGCAGTCTGTAGATGATGACACCAACATGAGGAACTGGGGCTTTAAGGCAGAAGCTAAAATTTAATCATGCTTACACTCACCTCCTCCAGGGCTCAGAAAAAGCAAGATGCAGAGCTACAACTAAAAACCCACGAGATTGTCTAAAGGCGTAAGGGTAAAGCACACTGAAGTATGTGCATGCATGCTAAGTTGCTTCAGTCGTGTCCAACTCTGTGACCCCACAGACTGTAGCCCACAAGGCTCCTCTATCCAGGGGATCCTCCAGGCAAGAATACTGGAGTGGGTTGCCACATCCTCCTCCAGGAGATCCTCCCGACCCAGGGATCGAATCTGTCTCTTACGTCTAACCTGCATTGGTAGGCGGGTTCTTTATCACTAGCACCACCTGGGAAGCCCACATTGAAGTACAGGAGAGCCGATTTCCTGGAGATTATAAAGAAGCTGGAGAACAGTGGCATCTTTGAGTTACTTCAGTTCTTTCCTGGGACCAATAAAGCAGGAATGGAAGAAATCTGCCTGGCTGGTTACTCCTGTCAAAGTGTTAGTTGCTCATTCGTGTCTGACTCTTTGCGACCCCATGGACTGTGGCCTGCCAGCCTCCTCTCTTCATGGAATTCTCCAGGCAAGAGTAAGTGGGTTGCAGTTTCCTTCTCCGGGGGATCTTCCCAACTCAGGGACTGAACCCACATCTCCTACATTGCAGACAGATTCTTTACTAGCAAAGCCATAAGGGGAGCCCTGGTTACTCCTGCTCCCCCTGTCAATGTAAAGAAGTTGGTGGAGGCAGTGATGAACCATGGTTATGAAGCAGAATCAATCGATTTATTGTTGCTTAGTTGCTAAGTTGTGTCTGGCTCTTTGTGACCCCACAGACTGCAGCATGCCAGGCTTCCCTGAACTTCACTATCTCCTAGAATTTGCTCAAACTCGTGTCCATTGAGTTGGTGATGCCATCCAACCATCTCATCCTCTGTCACCCTCTTCTCTTCTTGCCCTCAATCATTCCCAGCATCAGGGTCTTTTCCAATGAGCTGGCTCTTCGCATCAGGTAGCCAAAGTACTGGAGCTTCAACATCAGTCCTTAAATGAATATTCAGGGTTGATCTCCTTTAGGAGTGACTGATTTGATCTCCTTGCAGTCCAAGGGACTCTCAAGAGTCTTTTCCAGCACCACAATTCAAAACCATCAATTCTTTGGCACTCAGGCTTCTTTGTGGTCCAACTCTCACAACTGTACATGACTACTGGAAAAACAATAGCTTTGACTATATGGATGTCTCTGCTTTTTAATATGCTGTCTACATTCATCATAGCTTTTCTTTCAAGGAGCAAGCATCTCTTGATTTTGTGGCTAAAGTCACCATTTGCAGTGATTTTTATTGGAGCCCAAGAAAATAAAATCTGTCACTGTTTCCAATTTTTCCCCATCTATTTGCCATAAAGTGATGGGACCAGATGCCATAATCTTAGTTTTTTGAACGTTGAGTTTTAAGCCAGCTTTTTCACTCTCCTCTGTTACCCTCATCAAGAGGCTCTTTTAGTTTCTCTTCTCTTTCTGGCATTAAGAGTGGCATCATCTACATTTCTGAGGTTGTTGATATTTTCCCCAGCATTCTTGATTCCAGCTTGGGATTCATACCCTGTCCTTTTACATGATGTACTCTGCATATAAGTTAAATAAGCAGGGCAACAATATACAGCATTGATATACTCCTTTCCCAATTTTGAACCAGTCTGTTGTTTCATGTCTGGTTCAAACTGTTGCTTCTTGACCTGCATACAGGTTTCTCAGGAGGCAGGTAAAGTGGTCTGGTATTTCCATCTCTTTAAGAATTTGCCACAGTTTGTTGACATCCACACAGTCAAAGCCTTTAGCGTAGTCAATGAAGCAGGAGATGTTCTTTTGGAATTCCCTTTCTTTTTCTATGATCACCTGGTCCATATCTCAGTAGTGTGACCTGAGGTGAGCATTTCAACTGCATTGAGGTTTCAGTTTTCCTTGTTTGTAAAATGGGGATAACAGTATCTACCTCAAGTGGTTGTTTTGAAACTAGATCATGTAGAATTCTTAGCACCACAGCTGGAATGTTGCAAGTGTTCAGTAAATGCTGAATAATATTACCGGGGCATTATTATTTCAATCACCTTGTTAGAAAGAAAAGTGGAACCAACTGAACTGAAATGGACTCAGAGAATCATTCCTATTTTTCTTCTTTACACAAACACAAGGCAAAATGAGTAGGCATCTTCCTCTCTCCTACTGCATCTGGGGGCCACTCAACTGGAACCAGGCACTCAAAAGTGGTTTCTTTTTCCTTCCTTGTCTCATAAGAACTGATGCCCATCCAAGGAAACCCAACCCAAGTTTCACATTCCAACAAACACAGGATTTAGGACTCCCCAGCGGTCAACGGGGAAGGCCAACACAATGGTCAAATCCAACCAACCCCTGGATCCGATGTTAATTACAACTGAAAAGCAGATGGTATCTAAATCTAGACCCATCTGTTCCCTGTCTGTGGGAAGTTTCCTCAGCGGAGAAGACAGAGCCACAGCCAACTTCCTCTTGCCCCAAGGAAGATGGGACTTTTGCATTTAAGAAAACATCTTCTTGTTTGTCATGATAAGATTGTCTCTGATCTACAAAACCACAGAAAATTTAGGTCAGACACCCAACCAGGCAAAGTCAGTGGGACAACCTCAGGAATGTAGACAGCTACTCAAGCTCAAGCTCTCACCACAAGTGAAGCATTTTGGAGATAAGAAAATATTTGAATACGACTTGTGCCTTGGTTTATAAAATGGCCCCTACACTCCATATAGAATTCCAATTATGAAGTGGCCTAGATGAGAGAATTATTTGATTGGATTCTATTACTCATATGCTTTTAAACTGTGGTGTTGTAGAAGACTCTTGAGAGTCCTTTGGACTGCAAGGAAATCAAACCAGTCCATCCTAAAGGAAATCAGTCCTAAATATTGACTGGAAGGACTGATGCTGAAGCTGAAAATCCAATAATTTGGCCACTTGATATGAAGAACTGACTCACTGAAAAGGGCCCTGAAAGACTGAAGGCAGGAGGAGAAGGGGATGACAGAGGATGAGATGGTTGGGTGGCATAACCAACTTGATAAACATGAATTTGAGCAAGCTCCAGGAGTTAGTGATGGACAGGGAAACCTGTTGTGCTTCAGTCCATGGGTCTCAAAGAGTTGGACATGACTGAGTGACTGAATTATACTCACATCATCTGTCTTTTTTTATTGGAATATAATTGTTCTACACGGTTAATTTCTACTGTACAATGAAGTGAACCAGCCATATGTATACAAATATCTCTTCCTTCCTGAGCCTCCCTTCCACCCCTCTAGGTCATCACGAGTACAAAGCTGAGCACCCTCTGCTATACAGCTGCTTGGCACTAGCTATCTGTTTACACAGGATAGTGTGTACAGGTCAATTCTATGAGCTCAATTCCTTCCCCCACTGTGTCCACAAGTCCGTTCTCTGTGTCTGTGTCTCTGTTCCTGTGCTGCAAATAAGTCATCAGTACCGTCTTTCTAGATTCCATATAAATGTGTTAATATGTGATATTTGTTTTCTTTGAATTATTTGATTTGTTTTTATTGAATAATAAAAATTCAATATTCAGCATTGACTAATACTCAACAGTGAATAATAAAACTCATACTTACATTACCTGTCATTTAAACAACTGACAAAGAGGTAACTTCCCATTTTCCATTCTTTAAAGAAAACAAAATCTACTAATTGAAGAATAAACATCAAGGCTCTCTTGGGGGAATGCCAGTGCCCCTCGGTCTGGTCAGGTGGGGACACTGAATCCACAGATATGAACTGATAAAGCATTACCTTACAGACACCTCTTTTCTACTGCATTTTATCAGCCAGTTTGCACCAAACAAGGTGCCTTTGACTGTGAAAGAAGGACTGTAATGGTTGTTTACTATTGCTAATGAAGTGTTTAAAGAAGCTCGAGGTGCATGGAGTAGATGCTGTGGATGCCCCTTGGACAGCTTAAGAACCTGGCAATTTCCTTCCCAGGATGGCTTCCCACCTTACCCGGGGCCAGTGCCTCCGTGCATTTCTGCCTAAGGCCTCCTCCTGTGCTGGAAAGCTTCCCTCAGCCCATGGGCAGAGCTGCCTGATGGTGCTCAGGATAACATGGGGTCAACACCAACAAAAGGGGATGGGATAGGAGTCAGTGCACCACACCCAGCCTGCTCAATCCCAACTGGACAATCTTGAGTCATGTCTACGTCACCCCTTGAGATCCACTGTGGGGTTCAGTTCAGTCGCTCAGTTGTATCTGACTCTTTGCAACCCCATGGACTGCAGTATGCCAGGCCTCCCTGTCCATCACCAACTCCCAGAGTTTACTCAAGCTTATGTCCATCGAGTCGTTGATGCCATCCAACCATCTTATCCTGTCGTCCCCTTCTCCTCCTGCCTTCAATCTTTCCCAGCATCAGGCTCTTTTCAAATGAGTTAGTTCTTTGCATTAGTTGCCCAAAGTATTGGAGTTTCAGCTTCAGCATCAGTCCTTCCAATGAATATACAGGATCGATCCCCTTGAGGATGGACTGCTTGGATCTCCTTGCAGTCCAAGGGACTCTCAAGAGTCTTCTCCAACACCACAGTTCAAAAGTATCAATTCTTCACGCTCAGCTTTCTTCACAGGCCAACTCTCACATCCATACATGACCACTGGAAGACCCACAGCCTTGACTAGATGGACCTTTGTTGGCAAAGTAATGTCTCTGCTTTTCAATATACTATCTAGGTTGGTCATAACTTTCCTTCCAAGGAGTAAGCGTCTTTTAATTTCATGGCTGCATCACCATCTGCAGGGATTTTGCTGCTGCTGCTGCTAAGTCGCTTCAGTCGTGTCCGACTCTGTGCGACCCCAGAGACGACAGCCCACCAGGCTCCACCGTCCCTGGGATTCTCCAGGCAAGAACACTGGAGTGGGTTGCCATTTCCTTCTCCAGTGCATGAAAATGAAAAGTGAAAATGAGGCTGCTCAGTCGTGTCCGACTCTTTGCAACCCCATGGACTGTAGCCTACCAGGCTTTTATGTCCATGGGATTTTCCAGGCAAGAGTATTGGAGTGGGATGCCATCGCCTTCTCCCAAAATAAAGTCTGTCACTGTTTCCAGTGTTTCCCATCTATTTGCCATGAAGTGATGGGACCAGATGTCATGATCTTAGTTTTCTGAATGTTGAGCTTTAAGCCAACTTTTTCACTCTCCTCTTTCACTTTCATCAAGAAGCTCTTTAGTTCTTCTTTGCTTTCTGCCGTAAGGGTGGTGTCATCTGCATATCTGAGGTTATTGATATTTTTCCCAGTGGGCAGTAGGGTTGAGCCCAGCTATTCATGGCATTAACAGCTCTTTCTTACCCCCTTGGTTGGTTCCCCTCCTTCCCTGTCTTGTCTCCCTGACTACCTATCTCCTGCTTCTTGGGCTTCACTTCAAATACATGTCCTGTGGCCAGTGGTGTGCTGGAGCAGCCCGGTGTCAGCTCATAGGACCAGTTATTAAGCTTTGAAGAATGTTCTAAGTCCACTGATGTATTGGTAGCTTAGAATTAGTCATGGTGTAGATAGTTACAGCATGTAAATGAGCAAATGCTAAAAATCACAGCTTTTCTCCTCAGGAGAACCAGTTGTTAAATATTTACCAGCACACCGCAGTCTTCAGCCTAGTCCTTGCTTCTGGGTTTGTTTTGGGAGCACCGAAACTAAGTCTGAGTAGCAGGTGCCCCACTGAACCAACCCATGAGCATTTAGGGAACAAAAGAATCAAATTTGCCACAATTATTACAATCATTCCTTCACTGGCCAGATGAATGATTCCTCATGAACTTAACTAGAGGAATAGGATTTGCTTCTAAATTAAGAGTTAAGGAAGGAGGTAGAGAAATTGAAAGGGAAAAAGCAAAACAAAACCAGGAGCTACTGCCACTTGAAATTCATCCCAGAGGAAAATATAGAAGAAAATCTTCATGACTCTAGGTTACACAAAAATTTATTAGATAGAAACACTAAAATTTTAAGGAAAACCAAGAAAGAAAAATAAGGATAAAATGGACATCAAAATGAAAAACAAAACAAAACTTTGCTCTTTAAAGATACTGTTAAGAAAATGAAAAGGAAGGCCATAGACTGGGGGAAAAGTTGCAATATATATGCAACTATATATATATATATAAGCAATGTATATGGGCTTCCCTTGCGGCTCAGCTGGTAAAGAATCCTCCTGCAATGCAGGAGACATGGGTTTGCTCCCTGGGTTGGGAAGATCCCCTGGAGAAGGGAAAGGCTACTCACTCCAGTATTCTGGCCTGGAGAATTCCACGGACTGTATAATCCATGGGGTCGCAAAAGTCGAACATATATATATGTATATATAAAACTTGTATTCAACAAAAATAAAGAACATTTACAACTCAAAAATAAGGAGACAAATAACCCAATTGAAAACATGCAATATTTGAACAGACACTGAAGAATATAAATGAATGAGAAATATGATTATTAAAAAATGCTCAACATTATTAGTCATTCAGTTCAGTTCAGTTCAGTCACTAAGTCGTGTCTGACTCTTTGCAACCCCATGAATCGCAGCACGCCAGGCTTCCCTGTCCATCACCAACTCCCACAGTTCACTCAAATTCACGTCCATCGAGTCAGTGATGCCATCCAGCCATCTCATCCTCTGTCGTCCCCTTCTCCTGCCCCCAATCCCTCCCAGCATCAGAGTCTTTTTCAATGAGTCAACTCTTCTCATAAGGTGGCCAAAGTACTGGAGTTTCAGCTTTAGCATCAGTCCTTCCAGAGAACACCCAGGACTGATCTCCTTTAGGATGGACTGGTTAGATCTCCTTGCAGTCCAAGGGACTCTCAAGAGTCTTCTCCAACACCACAGTTCAAAAGCCTCAATTCTTCGGCACTCAGCTTTCTTCACAGTCCAACTCTCACATCCATACATGACCACTGGAAAAACCATAGCCTTGACTAGACGGACCTTTGTTGGCAAAGTAATGTCTCTACTTTTAAATATACTGTCTAGGCTGGTCATAACTTTCCTTCCAAGAAGTAAGCATCTTTTAATTTCATGGCTGCAGTCACCATCTGCAGTGGTTTTGGAGCCCCCCAAAATAAAGTCTGACACTGTTTCCACTGTTGAGCTTTAAGCCAACTTTTTCACTCTCTTCTTTCACTTTCATCAAGAGGCTTTTTAGTTCCTCTTCACTTTCTGCCATAATGGTGGTGTTAGGAAAATGCAAGTAAAAAAGCACAATAAGATACCTCTACAAATGCATTAGAATGGCTGAAATTAAAAAGACCAGCAGTATTGAGTGTTGGTGAGAAGGTGGAGGTACTAGAACATTCATCACTGGTAGGAATGAAGACACTTTCCAACAAGTGTGTTGGGAAATATTACAAAGTTGAACATACACTTGCAAACTACCCCCAGGTATTTATCCAAGAGAAATGAGACCATCTGTAGAAACTAACTCTTGTACATGGATGTTCATAGCATCATAATAACCCCAATCTGGAAACAATGTGGTTGGATAAAAAATAGTGGTACAGCTGTACAAATGGATTCTGTTATTTTAGTTGCTAAGTTGTGTCCAACTCTTTTGTAAGCCCATGGACTGTAGCCCACTAGGCTCCTCTGTCCATGGGATTTCCCAGGCAAGAATACTAGAGTGGGTTACCATTTCCTTCTCCAGGGGATCTTCCTGACCTAGGGACTGAATCCAGGTCACCTACACTGGCAGGCAGATTCTTTACCACTGAGCCACAAGGGAAGCCCACAAATGAATTGTATTTGGTAATAAAAGGGGATAAACTCCCTGCATATACAACCCATACACATGACTACATGGATCGTGAAAGCATTATGCTAAGTGATGAAGTTTATATTGCCAGTAATAAGATCACTGTCCAACCTGCCCACCATGTGACATGCTGAAAAGAGTATTAGATCAGTATTTCAGCTGAACAGGTATGACCTAACCAAATTATAAGAAAACTGAACACAAAGCAAACTGGCCTGGACTCTTTAAAATTAGGAGGATCATGAAAAATAAAGATTAAGGATTTGTCATGGATTATAAGCAATTGCAGAGACATACAGCTAAATGCAATGTGGGGTCCTAGGTTGGACCAGAAAAAAAAAACCTGGTAAAATTTGAATAAGTTCTCTAGTCAGTTAATAGTACCATAGCGATCTGGTCCCATAACTTCATGGGAAATAGATGGGGAAACAGTGGAAACAGTGTCGGACTTTATTTCTTTGGGCTCCAAAATCACTGCAGATGATGATTGCAGCCATGAAATTAAAAGACGCTTACTCTTTGGAAGAAAAGTTATGACCAACCTAGATAGTATATTCAAAAGCAGAGACATTACTTTGCCGACTAAGGTCCGTCAAGTCAAGGCTATGGTTTTTCCAGTGGTCAGGTATGGATGTGAGAGTTGGACTGTGAAGAAGGCAGAGCGCCGAAGAATTGATGCTTTTGAACTGTGGTGTTGGAGAAGACTCTTGAGAGTCCCTTGGACTGCAAGGAGATCCAACCAGTCCATTCTGAAGGAGATCAACCCTGGGATTTCTTTGGAAGGAATGATGCTAAAGCTGAAACTCCAATACTTTGGCCACCTCATGCGAAGAGTTGACTCATTGGAAAAGACTCTGATGCTGGGAGGGATTGGGGGCAGGAGGAGAAGGGGACGACAGAGGATGAGATGGCTGGATGGACGTGAGTCTGAGTGAACTCCAGGAGTTGGTGATGGACTAGGAGGCCTGGCGTGCTGCAATTCATGGGGTTGCAAAGAGTCAGACATGACTGAGTGACTGAACTGAACTGAATGTTAGTTATCTAGTTTTGATTACTCTATTACAGTTACAGGAGACGTTACCATCAGGGGAAGCTTGGTGAAATGTATGTGGAGAATTTCTGTGTTATGGTGGCAGCTCTTTCTGTAAGTCTAAAATTACTTTTAGGGAGTTCCCTGGTGGCTCAGTGGTGAAGAATCCACCTGCCAGTGCAGGGGAAACAGGTTCAGTCCCTGGTCTGGGAAGATCCCACATACCTTGGGGCAACTAAACACAGCTATGGAGCCTGAGTGCCCTAGAGTCCATGCTGCCCAACAAGAGAAGCCACGACAATGAGAAGCCCGTGGACCACAACTAGAGGGTAGCCCTCACTCGCTGCAGCTAGAGAAAGCCACATACTCAGCAGCAGGGACCCAGTACAACCCAAAATAAATAGACTAATTACAGATTATTTTTAAGTAGGTTTTGTAAAATGGCAATTTTTAGCATGCAAATTATACCTCAATAAAGGTGATTTAAAAAATAAGCAGTTCCAAGTGAAGGGACTCAGCCATATGTATACTTGTATCCATTCTCTCCCAAATCCCCCTCCCATCCAGGCTGGCACCTAACATTGAACAGAGTTCCCTATGCTATAAAATAGGTCCTTGTTGGTTAAAGACAGTAAAATGCTAAGAATAAAATTAATCTAAGCTAAATGAAAACTGTATATGCAGCCAGATTTCAATTAAGCAACTATACAGGCATAGGAAATGATACTGCCTGAAAATTTATTTCAAAAGAATATACATCTACCTCTAAACTAAACAATATGTTACGGCAAACCCAGGCTTCCCTGATAGTTCAGTTGGTAAAGAATCTACCTGCAATGTGGGAGACGCTGGTTCAATTCCTGGGTCAGGAAGATCTGCTGGAGAAGGGAATAGCTACCCAATCCAGAATTCTGGCCTGGAGAATTCCATGGACTATATGGTCCATGGGGTTTCAAAGAGTTGGACACAACTGAGTGACTTACTTCACTTCACATGGCAAATCTATAGAGAAGGGTGAGGGAAAAATTTAAAATTAAGAAGTCCATGGGGTCGCAAAGAGTCGGACACAACTGAGTGACTTACTTCACTTCACATGGCAAATCTATAGAGAACAGTGAGGGAAAAATTTAAAATTAAGAAGGACAGTGGACAACTTGAGGGTGAGTAGAAGTGGCATAGAAGAATGGGCACACCTGGGGGGAAATGGCAGCAGTTATCTTCTATTTCTTAAGTTGGATGCTGGTTTTTAGATATTTGTTTACTATGTTCCACAGCTTACATAAATGTTTTATATGGTCTTCTAAATGTATCAAATTATTAAAAATAAAAAATATAACAGTAAAAATTTGTGCAAATATATATACATACATATATATATATATATGAAAGCAGTTCCAATGTAACTCAGAAAATCTGTTGTTACTTCAAAGGGCCTGAAATGAGGACACAGTGAGCACAGGAATCTGCATCCTCACGTTTTCCCCACCATCCCTGACCTTACATCATGCTTCAATCAAGCATGACCTGTTTTTCCTTGTTTTATATACATGTCTGAATACCTACATACATTCATACATAGAGATATACACATTTACTTTTCTTATGCCTTCATTCAAAAGGGGGCAGGTTACTACTAAAAACTGCTAAACTTTTTCAATAATAGGATTATATTTTGAAACATTCAATTCAAGTCTAACTTTTTTAAAGAAAAACCCATCTTTAAGAAAAATGCAAGTAGGCAGATGGTTTTAGAGATGGGTGCCAAGTCTGATGTGTGATGCCAACAGCTGGACACAGAGATGAGCTGGTAGATAAGCAACTGACACTCTGGATGCGGGGGAAGGCCTGATATGAAGCATTTGCTGATATCTGCGGTGTCAATACCGCCATCACAGCCAATGTTAGGCCACTGCCATGACAGCAAAGTTGGGAAAAGATGGACGTGCACAGTTGGCTATTGTGAGCCAGGTAGAGCCATCGCCAGCATACCCATGGGGCAGATGTGGCTGGGGAAGGGGGTGGGGCTCTGTGTATGGGTGCTTGGGAGAGAGGCCCTCACGTGTGTTTGGAGGTGGAAGGTCCTCTTTATCTGGCTGATAAAAGCCATAAGCAAGTCATGTTGTCTCCATCACAGCAGAGCTAAGGTGTGGAGAGAAAAGAATCATAGTTTGCCCTCACAAGCATGTGAGCTGCACAATTAGGAATCACCCAGGGACCGGAGCCCCAAGAGGATGCTGTGCTAGAGAAGAGCATTTTGCCTGCAGACCCCAAAAGGCGGGGCTCTGGACAAGCCCAGAGGCCTGTGCATCTCATTGGCAGGATGTAAGAACCAGTCAGACTGTGGAGAAGGCCCTACGTCTCAGGCCACCAGGAATGAAAGGAACATTTTTTTTTTAATGGATTTGGAGAAGTATGGGGACTGTCCACACTGAGTGTTTTCTAGTTGACTCTTTTTCTATAATTTCGGGTTTTGAGGTCAGTAAGGACGTAGCACAGGCCTAGCTGTGCCTTAGGAGAGAGAATGCTCTACAGAGGAAGCAGGGCATGAACCTGACCACTCAGGAGTCTTGCAGAAAAGTGTCCCAATCAGGTGTCACAAACCTGAAAGAGCAATGAGTTACAACTGAGCCATCCAAGCTGCCAAGCCGACACTGTCCTTCCTTCCTCTCTCCTCCCTTTCTTCCTTCCTTCCACCCTCCCTCCACTCCTTACAAAGCATGAGCTACTACAGCAACATTTTTCACTCTGGCTAGAACCGCTGCCTCCTTCTCAATGTGATGTGATTATTTAGGGTTTGCTGGAAGAAAGCCCACACTTATTAAGTGGCTTACCTGGATGGTGAAATTATTCAGCTGCTTCGGAATTCTCTGCCTCTTTGGGTGACGGGGTTGGGGAGAGGACAATTTAACAAGACAAACTTATTATTAACCCCAAGACCAATTTTCCCAGGAGAATACACTACCAGGGAGGAAGGAGTTGTATTTTTGGATTCTCTTTATGCCTAAGGCCAACAGTGGAGAACAGGAACAGCGGCCACTTTTGATGCCCGTGGTGTATCTTTTTCTGCATCTTTCTGGTGGTCAGCCTTTCCTTGACTTGGGATGATAAAACATCAAGGTGGTATATTTGCCATACAGAGGAGAGGGGTCCTTGAAGCTCAGGACAATTCACAATGTCCTCTGGTCATTTACAGAATGACTTCTGGGGCCTTCTTCTCCCCTTAAAATAAGAAACTTGTCTGAGGAGATCCTTTGGGGCACAAATGAGCTTCATATTACAAATGAGAAACTGAGTTCTACTGAAGAGGGCGTGGTTGTTTCTGGAGGGGACAGACCAAATCACGGGTGCCACTGCACTAGAAGCTCTTTCCAGACCAGAGGTTTTCAAACATGCCCGCAGTAATGTGATCATTTACTGCCCTAAGTTAGGAAGGCATCCATTTCCCTTTCCTCTCATTGAGACCAACGGAAGAAGGCATACTGACTATTCTTGAACTGTGAATTCAACAGGCTGGACCTGGATGATGGACTTATCCATCAGTGTTCCTTAGCTTCAGTTTCCTTTAGTAAAGAAGTGTCCAGTCACCAGCAGCTGCCTTGAAAGAATTCAGTTTTGCTGCAGATGAGTCCCTCCAGGACTGTGGGACATTCTATGAGTTGATGTCTCTTATTTATAAGCAACCAGGACTCAGGCTTCTCTCCCTGGAAGTCTTTGAGCTGAATAATAAGCACAGGTTCTGCTGTCCTTTTCAGGGATGCAGATGACACCACCCTTATGGCAGAAAGTAAAGAGGAGCTAAAAAGCCTCTTGATGAAGGTGAAAGAGGAGAGCGAAAAAGTTGGCTTAAAGCTCAACATTCAGAAAACAAAGATCATGGCATCCGGTCCCATCACTTCATGGGAAATAGATGGGGAAACGGTAGAAACAGTGTCAGACTTTATTTTTTTGGGCTCCAAAATCACTGCAGATGGTGACTGCAGCCATGAAATTAAAAGACGCTTACTCCTTGGAAGAAAAGTTGTAACCAACCTAGATAGTATATTCAAAAGCAGAGACATTACCTTGCCGACTAAGGTCCGTCTAGTCAAGGCTATGGTTTTTCCTGTGGTCATGTATGGATGTGAGAGTTGGACTGTGAAGAAGGCTGAGCACCAAAGAATTGATGCGTTTGAACTGTGGTGTTGGAGAAGACTCTTGCGAGTCCATTGGACTGCAAGGAGATCCAACCAGTCCATTCTGAAGGAGATCAGCCCTGGGATTTCTTTGGAAGGGATGCTGCTGAAGCTGAAACTCCAGTACTTTGGCCACCTCATGCAAAGAGTTGAATCATTGGAAAAGACTCTGATGCTGGGAGGGATTGGGGGCAGGAGGAGAAGGGGACGACCCAGGATGAGATGGCTGGATGGCATCACGGACACGATGGACGTGAGTCTGAGTGAACTCTGGGAGATGGTGATGGATAGGGAGGCCTGGCGTGCTTCGATTCATGGGGTCGCAAAGAGTTGGACACAACTGAGCGACTGAACTGAACTGAACATATATCTGGGGGCACGGTAACACTCTAGGTTGCCAGTGCTCCTATTAAGGTTCAGTTATGTCCGACTCTTTGCGACCTTATGGACTGTAGCCTGCCAGGCTCCTCTGTCCATAGGATTCTCCAGGCAAGAATCCTGAGGTGGGTTGCCATTTCCTTCTCCAGGGGATCTTTCCAACCCAGGGATCAAACCTGTGTCTTCTGCATTGCAGGCGGATTCTTTGCTCTCTGAGCCACCAGGGAAGCCAAACGTTGCCAAAGCTGTGTCTAACTCAAAGCAGTTTTCCAAAGGTGCAAAGCATTAGAAAACCATACTGCTTTACCGAACAGAAGCAAAAGTATCTGCTTCATCCAAGCATATGAGAAATTAGCCTTTAGCAGCACTAGACAGGGCCCTTCTGAACCCTCCCACTGACTCTCAGGACCCTTTCTCTGTTGCCACCCCCTGCTCCCTCCAAACCAGGTGGATGGCTTTGTCATCATCAGTTCAGTTCAGTCGCTCAGTTGTGTCTCTTTGTGACCCCATGGACTGCAGCACGCCAGGCCTCCCTGTCCATCGCCAACTCCTGGAGTTTACTCAAACTCATGTCCATTGAGTCAGCGATTCCATCCAACCATCTCATCCTCGTCCCCTTCTCTTCCTGCCCTCAGTCTTTTCCAGGATCAGGGTCTTTTCCAAGGAGTCAGTTCTTTGCATCAGGTGGCCAAAGTATTTGCCATCATGGGCTTGCTCAAGTCTTCTCACCTCCATTTTGCACCGCACTTTGCACTCCTCTCTTCACTTGCCCAATTCACTGCAAACCAGGACATGAGGAAAACTGAGACACATGCAGAATTTGCCAACCTTTATCTCAGCTCCGCCTCGCTGCTCCTGGATCCTCTGATGTGTTACTCTGAGTGAGGGAAAGGAGGGGAGGAGAGGAAGCCCTTGCTACACATACGGTGTCCCTCAAGAAGCTCTGCAGGGTTTCCCACTCAGGTGTAACAACTCCAGGAAATGGACATCATCAGCCAGCACCTGTTACAGGTGAGGATACTGAGGCTACCCAATATGACGTAACTTGCCCAACCACCCCCAGCAGGAAGCTCACCCGAAGCTCATTGTGACTGCTGCCCCAGGATATGCTTTCCCTTCCCCCCTCCTCTGTCTCCCTAAAGGCTGCTACAAGTGCATCTGGAGTAGGGTTTGCAAAGAGACATACATGTGAGCCACATATACAATTTACAAGATTCTTCTACTTTCTGAAGTAGTGTTTTTAGTTCAAAAAAAGTAAAATATGATATTGCTTATATGTGGAATCTTAAAAAATGAACCTATTTACAAAACAATCACAGATGTAGAAAACAACCTTATGGTTGCTGAGGGGAAGTGGGGGAGGGATAAGTTAGGAGCTTGAGATTAACATACACACACTATTACACACTGGCTTCCTTGGTGGCTCAGTGGTAAATGGTCTGCTTGCCCATATTCAATCCTTGGGTCAGGAAGATCCCCTGGAGAAGGAAATGGCAACCCACTCCAACAACAATAACAACTACTATTACTACATATACAATAGAAAACAAACAAGGACCTACTGTATATTCTGTAACGGCCTGTATGGGAATAGAATCTAAAAAAGAGAGGATATGTGTATATGGGTAACTGATTCAGTTTGCTTCACACCTGAAACTAACATAACACTGTAAATCATCAATACTCCAGTAAAAATAAACGTAAAAAAGTAAAAAGAAACTAGTAAAAATTTTTTAAAAACACTGAATATATCCACATGACAATCACACAGTTATATCACATGTAACCAACATTAACCTATTAAGGTGATATTTATATGTTCGTTTTCCACACTAGGGGTTTGTGATCTGGTGTGTGCCACACAACAGTACATCTCAGCTGGGACTCACCACTTTTCACGGGCTCTGGAGACATCCTGGCAGGTGGCTGCCATGATGGGTAGGCACAGACAATGCCCCGTTTTCCATCTCTGGGTTACTTTTTCTTAAATCACAGTGTTGTCATTGGACCCATTCCTCTGCCTTTGAGAGCAACACCTTGGATTCACTTTCTGCCTTTTCTGAACCCTTTTGCTCGCTTCTCCACACTCTGCCTCCTAGTGGCACTGCCGGCTGTTCTTAGGTGGTCCGCCCACCTGCACAAGTTCCCCACAATGCCACCCAAAGGTGCACTGGCCCCCTGGCTCTCTGAATGTGCCCTCTTTTCTACACCCCAGTGTTCTATAGTTCCATGGTGTATGCTCCTGAAAGCATCCCAAAGCAGACCTGTCCACTCAGCTCACACCCTCTCCCTCCAACCACCGGTCCTGAGTGTCGTCTTCACTCCCACAGGATCACTGAAAAGGCTTGGGATGGCCATCCACAGCTGGCTGGTGTGAACGGCATCACTGCACAGAAATGGCTTCAGCTGTGTTACTCTTACACACTCGTCAGTCATTCCAGTATTAAATATTTACTGAGTGCCCACAATGTCAGAGACACGTTCTGAGGGGCTGAGGAAGAAGTAAGGATGATTCCCGTCTGGACTCTGGCCTTTTGAAGTTTACCCAGCTGTGCTTCAGAGAGGCCATCCTGCCCTGTGTGGAGTGAGAGCTCACATTTTCTGACTGAGTGCGTCCCTCTCGCTGGGAGAGTCACTTCAGTCTCCTGCGATGCAGGTAGTCACCTTATGGTGTCTGTAATCGGCCTACATTCTCCCCACCGCCTCCACCCGTCATACACAGGTGTGCACACACAGGTACACACACATGCACATAGGCAGGGGATAGGCTGCCTGTTTGCTGTAAATTGCACACGATTTGGCAGAATAACTCTCTGGATATTATGAGGAAAGGAAAGAAGGAAGGGAGGGAGAGAGAGAGGAAGAGCCAAGCCAGACTGGGGCCTCTGCAAGTTCCAAGAATTTCACCTTTCGGCGCTTGTCCACCATGGAGACATGACAAAGCCCTGCTGAGTATGGATTCGTGGACTTAGGTAAGTATGTCCCCTTCTTTCCTTCAGTGATGCAAGATGACACAGGTGTAGGCTGTCACCCAATCTTGTCTGTTCTTGTTCACAGACAGTGACACCCAAGGTAGTCAGGGAGGGAAACTCCCCAACAGTGAGAACTGTGAACCAATGAGAGTGGAAGCAGCCAAGAAAATCCAAACATGGGATTTTAAGAGGAGGCAGAAGGAAGAAAACAAGATCTTTTGAAACGTTCAACCCACAAGTCAGAAGTGAATGGAATCAGCTGAAATCGAATGTCATTTCATAATAAAATTATATTGGGCTCCTTTGCTGGTGCCCAGAGATCCAGCAGTTAAGGAATGAATCCTGTCGAGGCACAAAATAATGGAGAGAAGTGTCACAACTTGAGGGAAACAGGAAGACACAAAGTCTTCCTAAACTTCTAAGGAGATGGCCACGGAAGGAGCAGCTACACTCTAAAGACCTAGGCAGCATGGTGCTGGAATGATCAAAACTTCTGTAGGCTGTATTGGGTGGTCTCCCCCTGAGCTGAGAGGCAGGTGTCTAGACAGCAACACGACGGGGATGAATTTTACTTTGCGGACACCAAAGCTGTCTGCAGGGACCTGGGAATGTGGCAGGAGAGCTGTTCCTATCTGCTTTCTCCTCTGCTAAAGGGAGAGACTTAAAGGAATCTTTCTATTCCTGGCTGAAGCCTGAGTTGCAATTTTGTGTCTTATGGGGAGAGGACTGTGCCCAGATTGTACTAACAATGAGACACCCAAAGAGAAAAAAGAAGTTTTTCTAAAGATAAATCTCTAAGGAAATGGAAATCTTTTAGGTGAGAGGTAACTAAACTGAAAGTTGTTTCTGAGTCAATAAAAGAGCAAGCAATGAGGAGGTGAGTAGCTTCTGACACAGTCAGCAAAATCGATTTTCAAGTTTTGGTTTTATTTTTTATGTTTCGGCTTTTGAAATTTGGATATATTTTGAGCCCCAAGACGGGATCAGGCAGCTGAGGTCAGGCTGTTTGGGCCTCTAGGGAGTAAAGGGAAGGAAGAAAGAGGTAATTAAGGGGCCTCTTGAAAGTGATCCTGGGATTCATTAGGAGAAAAGTTGAGAGTGCGTCCCAAGGGTGGGTGATCAGCAGGAGACTGGTCTTCTGTTGGGACTCCTTTGGTGCCCAGAAGCCAAAGGAGCAGAGTATTCCCAGGCAAAAGGTCACTTGTCCCTCCAATACAGGGCAATGTGTCTCTGGAGGTCTCCAGAGGGGGCTGGGAGGGTGCAGAGCATGAAGAAAAACAAGAGGCTCATGGCAAGTTATGGCAACTCCACCAAGGAATTCAGCTTTCTACACCCATCCCGAGGGCAGGGGAGGATCACATGGATGTGGAATGGGGTAAAGGGAGTGATTAGTAATTAAAACTTAATACTACTTCTGTCCGAATTTTTGGAGAATTCATTATATATGTGGACAATCTTCTCAACACCTTGACTCTCTATTTCTTGAATTCTTCCTATACTCACCTCTGGAATCATAACATTGTAGACCCTGTCATTATTAATACCTACTGTCCCTTCCCCAACCTCAAATCTATCCCTTCCACCCTGATGACTTCCTCCGCCTTCCCAGCGTATTCCTCTAACATCCCGATTCCAACAAGCCTTTTCCTAAATAGAGCCTCTACCTTGAAGTTACGAGAACCAAAGAGAAGCTTTGCCAGCCAGAAAGATGGGAGGGTCTTGGCACGTTAATGACACCGCAAAGGCATGGTGCTAGCCCTTGAACTGACTCCTCTGAAGTCCCTCCCTTGAGAAAAATAGGCACCTATGAGTTTAAGCCACTCTTCACTGAGCTTCCTATTCCTTGCGACTGGACGCGAACTCCAAGGATGCAGAACCCACTAGATCCCGGAATCCTGTGCTCCTCCTGTTTCTTCCTCACTCTCATCTGCTCTCAGACCTCACTGCCAACCGGTTCAAATGTACCTACCACGCTCACCTTTACCCTCTGTTTGCTCGGAATTACTGCCTCTTTTAAGTTTTTCAGTCTAGTTCCTTAACTGCTCATGACTTTCAAGGCACTTGCTTTCTTAACCAGACTTAGTGGTTACCATGCTACACAGATACGTGTCTGTCTATCCGACAGAGAGAGAAGGCTCAGGTAACATCTTGTGCGAAGACCCAATTTCATTTTGACATCATGCTGCTAGTCTTTAACTTAAGTTCAAAATAAAAGGTAGAAATGCATTTTCTACTTTTCTTGTCCCCACGGACATGTGTATATGTGTGCATACTCACAACATACCAAATCCCAAGCTTCTCTAATTGTGATTTTGTGGCTACCCATAAATCAAGAAGATAGAATTCTTTCAATTTCCAGTTGGATGAATTCAGGTCAGTCTTTGTAAATGACAGCCAGCCCCACCCTCTCACTGGGTGTCCCTTTTCCACGTTCTTTTTTAAGATTTGTTGAATCTTACAGGACACAACAGAAATTAGCTCAATGATAACATGGGTGTTATTTTGGGTTCTCAAATGGCATATTCATAAAAGAAATGTTTTTCCTCTAAAATTTATTTTAGCTCTTGCTTTTGTAAAGAACCAGAAAGAAATATGTAAAGTAGAAAAGTTAAGAGTAGGAAAAGAGGAAACTGCTGTTAATTCTTTAGTTGCATCTAGTATAGCATTGTGAAAGTAACTTTCAGAAATTTGTCTGGACCAAATTGAGTAAATGCTGTTTTGGCAATTCCAAGCCTTTATTTTTTATTTCTCCCAAAGTTTTTCCTAATACAGAGGACTGATAATGATTAGGTATGAATCAAATATAAGATTTTTTTCAAGAAAATATTGAGAAATTTTATTTTCTAATTACTGTCACAATTAAAAAAGTAATCACCTTGGGAGGTGGTATCTTTTTCTCAAGTTTTCTATCTTTCAAAATATATTTGGAATTTAGATGATAAGCATCATATCCTTCAGAAAAAGTCCATTCAATTCTTTATCATTTGGGAGTATGATTTTGAAACTATCAAAGGCTTTTGAGGTGAAATCCAGTATTAATAAATCAGTGAAATTAAGTTAGGAGTAATATGCAAGTTGATGCTTTTAAAAATGGTGTCTGCATTTTGGTCAGAACTGAGATACTGGCTCTATCATGTCAACTTTATATTGTCCTTGGAGGACAATATCCTTCATTGGAATGGATTCATTCTGTAGCGTTTCCCTAAAAATCAGCTGTGGCAGAGGAATTTCTAACTATCCACCAAAAACTGGTGCTCTCCCAACAGGGCTGTAAAGACGACACTGGGAAGTGGTACCCAGCTAAACATAGCATGTCCCAGCTCTTGTGGTTAGGTGCTGTCTTGTGATTGAGTTTCAGCCAATCAAATGTAAGCAGGCAGAAGTGATGGGCACCACTCTCAGGCCTTTCGTATCAAGCTCCTCCACTTCTGACCCATCCTGCTGGCTGCTTTCATGGTCAGGAAGACACTGGCACCCATGTGTAGAGGACAGCCTACGTGGGTCAATGCCCTTGACTGACTCTGGAAATGGGCTAACTTTACTCCTGAAAAGGTTGTGTGAGGAAGAATCCTCTCTTGTTCTGCTTGCGTCATGATGCATTTAGGGGTCTGTGGCAGACGGAATTCTAACGGCCCTATGGTGTACATATATTTTCTCAGTTATTCAAACACAATATAGTTGCTGCTAAAGACAGGATTTGCAAGTATAATTATGGTCTCTAAGCAGGGGACTTTCAGATAGGGAGATTATTCTTTGTGGGTCTATCCTAGGCAGGTGAGCTCTTCTGGTGAAAGATATTTGAGGAATGAGAGGCACCTGAGGGATATTCTCCACTGACAGCTTGTGAGATGCTGAGAAGAGAACCCAGCCAGGGTGTGCCTGGACATCTGACCTACAAATGGCGAGAAAATAAGTAAGTGCTGTCTTAAGCTTCCAGGTCTGTGGCCACTTATTACACAGCAATGGGAAACAACACAGGATCTGTTTGTCACTGTAATTAACCTCCCCTAACTGCCACATTGGCCTATTTACTTTACATGTAGACTCCATGGAATATCTCATTGTTAAATGCTTAGAAAATTAGCGATAAAGAGAACTTCTAATTAATGACACAGATTTTCCAAGGCCATTGCTTATAGTGTCAGTGCATGTGTAAACAAACACCTTACATTGTAGGCCAAGCCTTCTCATTTGTGACAAGCATGCTCCTTGAAAGCAGAGGGGCCATTCTAAATGTGCAACACCGGGGAAGTACGAACTCAGCACGGCAGAATAGATACAGCCCGATTTGCACTGAGAAGGGCCAAATGTCAGCCTGCCTTGTAAGCCAACGACTTTCATGCTAGAGCCACATTCTTCCACATACTGGGCTTGAACTCATCTGCAGGGTGACTGAGAAATCACACGAATTCGGAGAACAGAATGTAGTCAGAAAAATTCTAATATGCCTAAAATTGGCTGGGCATTTTTAATGATCTAGTTGTGGGGGGGAATCCTTGACTGTTCCACAGTTCCCAATACTTAGTTATTTTGCTAAACCCTGCAACGATCACTGCAAATACGTCCTGATTTCTGGGCTGTGCCCAAAGGAGATCTCTAATTAGAGAGAGGACGGAGCTACAACCAGGGCGGCAGCTTATTAGAAATCATGAATCTCCTCTTGCCCTGGCTCTGGGACACCATAAAAGGAACTGCAGCTTCAGCATCTGCCTCTGAGCTCAGGGCAAAAGGAGGGTGGGAGAGGGAGTTGATTTTGGCCTGGTCACTTACCCAGCTGTGCTGAACAAGCACATCTCTGGGCTGGAAGAAGGTGGGGAGGGAATATGACTGCAGCCATGCCACTTTAGTCACCTGTGAGATTCTAGTTCATCTCATTTTATTTTGATCATTTGCAAAATAGCTTCATAGAGGTATAATTTACATACCATAAAATTCACCTATTGTAACTGTACAGTTTGATGATTTTCAGCAAATTTTATGCAACTGTACAACCATCACTACGGTCCAGTTTTAGGATACTTCTACCATCCCCAAAGTTCCCCCATGTCCATTTGTAGCCAATCCTTACTTCTACCCCCAATCTGCAGGCAACCAGCAGTCTGCTTTCTGTATCTTCAGTTTGACTTTGCTACAAATTTCACATAACAGATCACAAAGCCTCTAGTCCTTTGTACCAGGCTTCTTTTGCTCAGCTTAATGCCTGTGGGGCATCCATGAGGTGTCAGACTCAGAGCTAGGCTCTGGGATAGAGTGATAAGTGAAACCAACATGGTCCCTACTTTCATGGAGAACTGAGACCAGCAGGGAGAGAGCTGTTAATCAAACAGTCCCACAAATAGATGTATAATTACACACTCTGACCACTGCTATCAGAGGAAAGATACAGAGTACTCTTAGCTCACACAGACTCCATGAGACTCAAAGGAGGCTACAGAGAGGAGGTGATCATTTAGCTGAGATCTTAGGGATGCAGAGAGGGAGAACAGACAGGCATCTGCAGGAAGGAAGGAGGTCAGAGCTGTGGGAGCACATGCTGGGGGGCAGCAGACAGTGGATAAGGAAGAGCCGGGGGGATGCTGGCCTCAGCCTGAGCCCAGGGAGGACCTGGGAGTGTGAACAGCACCAGAGAACTGTCCCGTCCAGAGGCGAGAATCCATGGGCAGCACTGATACAAGTGGAAAGTAGGTAGCACTGGGTACCACTTGCTTCTCACCCTAAAATGTGCATACAAGTCTCCAGAAGATCTTGCTAAACTGTAGATTCCAACCAGTAGCCTTGGAGAGGGCCCAGAGATTCTACATTCTATCCACCACCCAGGTGACCCATACTGGTGGTCCATGGACCACACTTTGAGTAGGCAGGACCAAGAAGGCCAGGTAGTGGATTTAGCAAGGGCGACGTTACCAGGTTTCCAGGCTCAGCAATTACAGGAAGTGTAGCTCCAATTTCAGACCCAGGAGAGTCTGCAAAGAGGCCAGGTTTGGGAGGCAAGGCCAGGATTTATTCCTGTGGTAAGACAGCCTAAGAGTGCTCCTGACTATGCCCCAGAGAATTAGAGAACCTCTGACTAGAGGAGACCTTCAAAATCACTAGCCCACGGGACTTCCCTGGGGGTCCAGTGACTAAGACTCTGTGTTCCCAATGCTGGGGGTTGGTGTTCAATCCCTGGTCAGGGAACTAGATCCTACATGCCACAGCTGAAAAAAAAAAAAATCTCTGAATGTCATACCAAAGATCCCACATGCTGCAACTAAGACCCGGTGCCACCAAATAAATAAATGAATTTCTTTTTTTTTAAAATCACTAGTCCACTATTCCTGAAAATGAAGGGAAACCATGCCTCCAATTCTTGGTGTTTCCTGCCTTGGGGGTGGGGGTGGGATCAGGATGGAGGATGAAGAGTGATGGGCTAGAGGGAACAGGGCTTTGGCTCTTCCAGCCAACTTCTGGAAAGCAGCTCTGTTTTCTACACAGAAGAGATCTGGTTTACAATCTATTTCTAAGAAAACCCAAAAAGACAAGGGAAGGAATGACAGGATTTGGTATCGTGTGGCACTGAGAGACGGTGGCCCGATTTCTGGCCATCAGAGAAGAGTCCTCTCAGCTCTGATCATTATTGGCTCCAGATTCTTGCAGAAGCTCAGGAGCGTAGGGTGGGTGTGGTTGTGGATTCCCCACCAGCCATAAAATGCTCCTCAGCAGCCACAGCCTAGGGAAGGGCTTGGGAAAAAGACTCGGACCAGCACCTTGTTTGGAGGATTTAAGGAATGGGGTTTACTTCTAAGGAAATGGAAGCAACCTACACATCAATCAATTTGTATCAGTAAAAGGGAAGATAGAACATAAACTGTTCTTTGTTTTCCCAGAACCTGAAAAGGTACAAGCCTCCAAACTTCACTTCATCCCTGTGCCCTGGACAAGCTTCAGGATGTCCCCAAGTGGGGGCAGGTGGCCTCAGGATACTTGGGGGGTTGGGGGACAGGTGGCTAAACAGCAGGACTCAGACTCTGAACATCCAATCTCATCTCCGAGGAATCCAGTAGTAACATCACTCCATTCCCAGGAAGGGCCCGGGAGTACAGCTGACCTAGATGTTTGATTTTTTTCAACTCCACATGGCAGCGAGAGTCAGAAAACAGAAGCCCTTTTATCTGGTCTTAATTAAACACAATATGCACAGAGGGGAGCCACTCTGAACAAGGGTGGAAGCGAGGCCAGCTGACTGCAGAGGGAGGATCCCTGATGCAGGAGCTCCTACGTGACTGTCACCCATATGGAGGCTGAGAGCTGGGAGTTCTTTCCTCCCAGGGTTTACACTTGTCCCCCTTCCTGTCTGAGCTACTCACCAACTCAAACTTGCTCCCAGGGTTCACTAACTGTATGCAGCAGCAGGCTGTCTCTCCACCTGCATCATAAGCATACTGAATGAATAGCACTTCTCCTCCCCATATATTTCCTGAGGTGAGGTGAAGTCGCTCAGTCGTGTCCAACTCTTTGCGACCCCATAGATTGTAGCCTACCAGGCTCCTCCGTCCATGGGATTTTCCAGGCAAGAGTACTGGAGTGGGTTGCCATTGCCTTCTCCAGAGGATCTTCCCAACCCAGGGATCGAACCCGGGTCTCCCACATTGTAGGCAGACACTTTACCATCTGAGCCACCAGGTCCCCATAATCACCGAGTCTAACAAGTGAGCTGTCTGGTTCTGGACCCTCACATGACCTCGCTCCTGCCAGGTCCTGTGTTAATGGTGACCATACTCACACAGCCTTATTCTTCCTTAATCCTTGGACCTGGTGGCAGGAGGAAGCGGCATCCTTCCTTCCTGCTTCGATCCCTTTGCCTGTTCCTCTTAGTCTCCTACACGGAGGTTGATCTGAGGTCAGAGCTCAAGTTACCGGAGGGCAGGTTGCTTCACTCAGAATGACCTGTGAGTGTGCCTGCTCCCTCCCTTTCTCACTCAGAGTGACCTGTGTGTGCCTGCTACCTCCACGTGGGTATCATGTCCATCCTGGAGATTGTGCTACCTGGGCTGGCGTGTGTATTTCCACCAAATTACCAGAGTTTGGTGGCTGGTGTCAGATGCTCACTGAGTTCTTCACTTTGCTATTGTCCCGTGTGAGGTGATGCCCCTAGACAGAGTTGGTGTGGTGATTGACCATACCAACATCACCTCCCCCGGGAGAATTTGGGACAAGAATGATATTGCTCGGGCAGACTTTCCCTCACATATCTATGCACAAGCGCTGAATTTCAGGTGTGCTTTTTATGCTTTTTTTCTTTCAGTCTACCTGGTGACACTCTTGCTGCACTATGCCTGTCTGGCTGGAAACTCAGAATGAAGACGGGAAATGAGAAACATCCATTCTCCATGCAGTTCTAGCCTCCGCTCTCCGAAGGAGGTTGGTGTGGTCTCACCTGGTTGGGTTTCTATGGGGCCAGGTGCGCACTGGGCAGCTTTCAGGGCTGCTTGCGGGAGGAGCCCGGGATGTCACCACTGTCCTCTGGAATCATTTTCCCAGCCTGTGACTGATCCTTTCTGACAACTTCAGATGTGGTAGAAGAGGTGCTTACTGGGGAGTTTTGATTTTGAAAAGTGGTCCAAACTCTTTGCAGGCAAAATACAGGAACCCAGAGGATGGCTAGGCCATGTAATAACACAAGGACTTTGACTTTCTAGAGGGACCTGTGCACCCCTAAACTCTTCCCTGACAAGGAAGTGCTCTGGAAACCTGTGGGATAAGGGCAGTTGACAGAACGAATGTGTGGGCTCCAGGACACTGTTTTGCAACTCAGATCAGTGAACACATTCTGGAATCTATGTAAAGGCAAACCATGCCATTCACACTGGGAACTGCACCCGAGGCAGCACTGGATTCTGAAGCTCAGAGTGTTGCTATCCTCTTTGCAGAGACACTACCCTTAGGTGACCAGCTGTCCCTGGAAACCTAGCTTATTTCTCAGTGTAGCCAACATTTGCTAGTTGTGGCCACCTACAAAGTGTGGGGCCGAGCTCTTCCCAGAACACAGGATCCAGTGCTTCCTTTATGGCCTCTGAAGACTTCCCATCCCACCCTGGGATCCCTCCCTGGGGCCCCTACCAGAGCCTCCTGGTCACCTCCCTGTCACTTGGCATCCCCAGCACCAGTAGCTGCTTAGCATGGAACAGGACCCTGATACACACTTGCAGAATGAACGCTGTGGGCCAGGTCCTCCAGAGGACAGCCCAGGATCACCAGCTGTCCCAGTGCTTTCTAGGACCCAGAACTTCAGAAAAGAGTTCCCTTTCTCTGCAAAAACCAACCCATATCCAAGCTTCCCTTTCCTTGCCATGCCTACCCTCTACTCCAGGGCTAGTGACAGCTGCTTGAGAATTAGACACCCCTGGGACCACATCTCCCTTGCCATCTCACTAGATGTATGACCTTGAAGATGTGACTTCACACAATAGAGCTTTGATTTTTAACTTATAAAATTGGGAGAGGAAAACGTACCCACCTGGCTTATTTGGAGAATAAACGAAATCCTGATAATGGTTATAAATATCCCATTTACTGAGGCTTAGGGTGTCTCAGACATGTGTCTTCAGTTCAGTTTAGTCGCTCAGTCGTGTCTGACTCTTTGCAACCCCATGAATCGCAGCACGCCAGGCTTCCCTGTCCATCACCAACTCCCGGAGTTCACTCAAACTCATGTCCATCGAGTCAGTGATGCCATCCAGGCATCTCATCCTCTGTCGTCCCCTTCTCCTCCTGCCCCCAATCCCTCCCAGCATCAGAGTCTTTTCCAATGAGTCAACTCTTTGTATGAGGTGGCCAAAGTACTGGAGTTTCACCTTTAGCATCAGTCCTTCTAAAGAACACCCAGGACTGATCTCCTTTAGAATGGACTGGTTGGATCTCCTTGCAGTCCAAGGGACTCTCAAGAGTCTTCTCCAACACCACAGTTCAAAAGGATCAATTCTTTGGCACTTAGCCTTCTTCACAGTCCAACTCTCACATCCTACATGACCACTGGAAAAACCATAGCCTTGACTAGA